>ADNK01001917.1:0-25312 GCA_000320545.1 Bigelowiella natans CCMP2755
CCGCGAAAGAGAAATTCCAACTCTCCCCCTTACTGAGAAGAAGGGAGGGTGAGCCGCAGGCTTGAAGTAACAGATTCAGACACACCGATCCTTGCACCAAGATAGCCCCCTCTCGCTAAGAAGAGGGGGGGAGGGGTGGGTCTTTATTTTGTGTTATATATACATATACATATTATATATATATATATATATATATATATATATACGTGTGTGTGTGTGTGTGTGTGTGTGTGTGTATTGCATTTCCTGATAGGAAAAGTACGAAGCGAAACGACACCTTTCTCTCCGCAAAACGCACACGACTCTATTATCGGCGCGTTCTCTACCCTCCCCGCAAATCCAAAGTCCCTTGAAAGCACGTCCACGCATCGTCCTCCCTCCTCCCCCCCCTCCCCGTCCTCCTCTTCAAGGCCTCGAAACTTTGAATGCAATCCCAGAACAGCGGAGGGTCTCTTCTCTTGGTGCTTCCTCTCTATGTATTCGGATTACATCAAAGATAATGCTGATAGAGCTGTTTTCAGAAGAATCAATATTAGCAGTAGAGATGTTGTTGTTATTATCAAAATAGCAATATCAGCAGCCTCAGTAGCAGCAGCAGCAGTAGGAGCAATAGTAGCGATATACACTCCGGAAATGTCATCACCATCGTCGTCGTCATCATCATCATCATCATCATAACCACAAATAATTATCACCACCTACCGGTGTAGGGTTCAGAAACAAGGTAGAGGGGATGCGGCGGGGGGGGGTACTTCTTGCTGCTGCTGCTGCTGCTGCTGGTGGTGATCTTCTTTTCCTTTCTCTGTTTCCTTTCTTTCTCTTCCCCCCCCTCCCTCTTTTGCATCCTTCGTTTATCGTCTATCGTATCGTCCCTGCGCCGCTTTGCACTGTCGGTGTTCCGAGCGATCTCGCCCCTGCCCGCAGTCTGCTTTCGGCGTTTCTTGTGGAGGTTTGGGCCCCGCCCTCTCGCTGACTGTGCTGCGCTGCGCTCTTGCCGGGCTGCTTCGATCCTCATCCGTATTATCCGCTGTTGGTGGTGGGAATGGCAGGTGGGAACGTGAGGATTCTTCAAGGATGTGGACGGTAGCGTTGTTATATATATGCGAACTGTAGCAGCTGCGTGCTTGTCCTGGCCCTTACTTTGTTATCAGGGCATGTTCCTATCGTGTCTTCTGCTCAATCGCTCTCGCCACCCCCCCCCACCACCCCCCATTCATCATAGGACATGGCAAAATTAGGCGATAGCGCTACGCATTGTGTATCGATAGATCTTGCCTCAGAGACTGCCCTCTTGTGTGCCTCGATGGTGTCCAGCCAGGAATGACTGGGAGAGGGGGGAGAGGCGCCGAGGCTTTCGAGAGTTGATATCAGCGTTGACTCCGGCTCATGTTCAACTAGCCATTCAGCCAATGTCTGCCCCATGTCATGGCTCTATGTAGAGAGAGAGAGAGCGGGTTAGGGGGGGGGGGGGGGGAGGAGGAGGAGGAGGAGGAGGAGGATGCAACATCATTCGTACGTGCTTGTCAATCAATCAATCATAGTGCCTATTTTTGGTAGCCGTTTCACTTTTTGACTATCTACGAATAGGATGCACACTCCTGTGACATCATCGTTATCATCATCATCATCATCATCATCATCACCATTCCCTTTTTCTTTTTGAACCCTCAGCAAATATTTACCTGCTGCAATACCAATGTGCCCTTCTCTTCCCCAGCAGCCGGCCTCGTGCTCCTTTTCACCCCCCCCCGTAAATCGAGTACGCGCTTTCTCCACTTTCGCTTCTCCTCTTCACTTCTCTCCTTGTCTACGCTTTGGCCGTTGGATTGGCCACTTTCATCGTTCTCGTCGTCGTGATCACCTCCCCTACAAGAAACGAGAGCTTTCAGCACGTCACTCTTGCGGCACCAGTGGATTGGCCTCCAATGTTGGACATCTTCCTCGAAGTTAAGGTCGGGGTGCTCTCTGGAAATGCACTCTGTAATAGTTGCCGAGCTACTCATTACAGCCCAGTGTAACGCATTCTGGTTGTGTCTGTTCCGCAGGGCGCTTAAAGACCAAGATAGGTAATCGTTTGCCAGAGGCCAGAGGAGGCAAAGTCAGCACCAATTGCAAGTGGATGCACAGTTATAATGGTAGTAATTACACGACGGCGATAAAACGACACAAATACATGATTGTGTGGAAGAAAGAAATACAAGAACAACCTGAGATCAGCCCCGCTTTCTACCAGCAATAGAAATGCTCCTAGAGCTTGCTTTTCGATGGCCAAGAAGAGGACAGGATTCTTGTTGCGGCAGCCCTCCGTTTGTGAGTTTGCTAGACGTCTCGCTTCCTCAGGTCCCACAGAATGCAGCAAGGACCTTATCACATGGAGATAGGGAAGATTTGTAGTGTGATCATCGTGGGATACTGCAGAATCTTCAGGCTGTTGTCGGTCTTTCGCCGTGAAGCTATCACCCCGGTGGTCACTCCGATCTTCCTCCCAGCGCTCTACCCAGCTGAGATGGTCCTCCATTTTATCATGGTGAGGCCGGCGTAAGGATCTGAGGGCCGAGATCAGGTTGCTCGCCTGGCACACCTGTTCAACGTGGGAGCAATCGCAGGGGGGAGGGGGTGATTATTCGATACGAATATATTGTGGGACGTTGGTTTAGCAATCCGCGGCCGGTTCATGAGGGTTATGATCGTATCACCCCGTTACAGCTCGAGAAATATTCTCTGATTTTGCCGTCCGTGGGATTCTTCAGAACCTCGGAAAACGATTTCGCCTGCATGTAGATAATGAGCATCAGCTAGGTTGTCAACTTGCGCTCGACCTACGACTTCGATTCCGACCACCACCCTCCACACCCCAGTTTGTAAGTCCCCATTGAATCTCTCCCAAAATGCAATTCAACCATTAAATGGCTCGCGGTTCTGCTTGATCGCCGCCGCCGCTGCGTCGGCATCGTGATCTCGGGCGGGGGACCTGCTCACGAAAATGGCATCCTTGCGGGATGGTCCTCGTTGCTATCCTGCGACAAAGAATGGTCGATGTCGCTCGTATCAAATACGGATATGATTTGTTTCTATCCTGCGACAACAAATATGCTCAGCCTTCCTCCTTCGGCAAGAGGAGAGCGAGAATGAATGAGATGGCTAACATCTCGTTCGTTCTATTAAGATGTTGCGTGGATAAATCATCGCAGCTTTCTGTGATTATTATCTGGCTTGTTGCAAATGATAGTTTACTGATCTTTTTTCAGTGAGCTGATTTTATCCCGATTATATCTGAGATATTTTAGCGGTTCGAAACTCTCTCCGTTGATCAGACCGGTGCATATTCGCTACCCGCCTCCCCGGCGAATGCTCCGCCCCAGACCGAATGACGCTGCTGAGGCGGGATCGGTCATCGAAAATCTACCCTACTTTTGGTTCCATGTGAGCAATAAAGGAGTGGTGCCAACACACCCGGTGGCAAGGAGTAGCAAGGTAGTTTTCCTGCACGGTTTTATGCAGTCTCACACGGCTTGGTTGACCACAGCCGCACGTATTCGGGACAAGTATGGGCATGAATCTTTACTCTTAGACTTTTACGGGCATGGAAACTCTCCGTACCCCTCTTCCTTTGACCAGCTCTCTGTCGGGCTATTTGTCCAGCAGCTGCGACGCACTCTGGAGAGGGTGGGCTGGCAAGACGAGAAGCTGGTTTTTGCTGCAATCTCTCTCGGGGCTGCAGTTGCTCTGCGGTATAATGAGCTGTATCCGAACTCTGCCGAACGTTTTCTGCTCTTCGCTCCTTCGACAAAGGCGGAGCCTTTTCCTCTTAATCTTGCTAATGTCGCGTCGGTGGTTGCAAAGGCCGGGGTAGGGCTAGGGAAGACAATGCGTCATCTTGGGCTTGGAATTACGACGAAACTGCCCCCCATTTTCAAAAGCCTCGCATATCTAAACTTAATAAAAAACACTCCGACTTATGACACGCCCCAGGAGTTGAAACATGTACACGTGCCGTTCACAGTCTTGCTTGGACAGCTTGATTGTATCCACACTGCACAGGCTGAGAAATGGCGGAAAGCAGGAATCCCATCGTTAAATCAGACCATTGTGATGCCGTACGAATTTCATGTCACGATGTGTCACAATCCTGCAAGATTCAAGCTCGAAGACATCGTAAACGCGTGGCACTGTCGGCATCTTGAGAGGCGGCGAGACAATAATGGACGTAAAAACTTGCGGCCCTCCAACGTGCCCACCTCACCACCAACACTAGATCAATATAAAACTAAAAATGTAAGTAGCATTAGATCAAGGCTTTGAGTATACATTTGGACATTTGTTTATTGCGATTTAGAGACGTTGGTAGTCCTGAGTAGAGGATCATGTAGGTGATGAGCTAGGTTAGTGATTACAGCAGATAATGTAGTCAGAGATTCGCATATAACTTATTTTATGAATATATTTATGTAATTGGATTAATTTTTATATATGATTAACTTGGTATAAGTGAAATAAGAGACTTTATGATGGTAGATAGATTTAACTAGTTAACAAAGACAGAGACCAGATTTAACAAATAAGACAGCAATGCTTCCAAAGATATGATCTCATGCCCGCGATTTCCTATATCGCTGTGCTTCTCTACATCATGCTAGCGTGATGCAAGTGTCGCACCGTTTAAAGGTTGACAGTCGCTTTCATTGATCATTTGCAAGCATGCTAGCATGGCGTCGAGTGAATCGCACATAAACACTTAATTCCTAGCTAGCTAGCTTCAACACACGGGCACATATACATAGATAGCTACATGCACATGTAGAGCTGACTCGTAAATCTCAAACATCAACAATAATCTTGTTGCGGCAATGCTAGCATTAATTTCTAAAAGTGCGACGGCTGTGGGTGACTACATATTTTGAGGAAGCTCTCCTGTGCAACGCTGACAACTTAGCTGTTCACAATTCTACACGCGTGAACAAGCAGGTCTTCTCTAAGCTTAAATAACTCTAATGACGCAACGTTTGGGTATTTAGTTAAACTTAACCAGTTAATTACGAGCTTTTGCTGCTGGACTGACACATCGCCCTGCGGGTGTACTCATAACATCCTTTCCACCACTTGAAGGATGGAAAACCACCCCGAAATGGACATCCTTTGATCGAAAGTAACTGTAACTATTATCAAATGTGATCAATAAGTGTCCCGTAGATTTAGCTTCGAATGTTCCTTCATTTTGTGAGATTTTCTTAGAGTCTACTATTTTCTCCTTTGTGCCATTTTTCTCATCAATCCATTCAATTTTCAATGAAATGTCGTATGACTCTAGTTTCATTAGCCAGACATACTTGCCACCTTTTGGATCATCACATTTACTCTTAAAAGAGTACAAATCTCGTGCTGCCACATTTTGAATGGAAAGCCCGTCGTCATTATCATTGTCATTGCTATCTGAATTAACTTCTGCAACTGGAAGTTCTATTTGATTTTCCCCTCCCCATGCAGCTGGTAGAACCTTCGCATCCATGACTTCGTGTGCCAAATCTGGAGTGCCAGATGATGCTTGAATCTTTTCTTTTGTTCTGTAGTGTTGCAGCAAACTTGTAAGTATGATCGCACGTTTCTTGAATCAGTCAATTAATAATCATAACGTGACCGTGGATCGATAAAAGGTGCAAGCATTTTGAAGAGCAGAGGAACAACCCAGGGTGTATTTAAAAGGAATATATACGAAACAGTTTCAGGATAATTTTGCTTATCAATTTGCGATGTCATTTTCATGTACCTAAGTAGAAAATACAATGATGAAATTAAGGTTTATGTATTACATAATGATCCTCACGGCATAATGTGCCGAAATGAAAAGCCCATCCCCTCAAGGTCAACTAAGACTATAGCTTGATAAATGGGTTTTTTGAGGGCAATAGCTCTTTTCCTCAATAATTCCTAAACAAAATGATAAAATGATGGTTATCTTGAATTCATTCTATGTTGATCGGAGTTATTTACAATAGTCTTTTCAACTCTCCACTTGTGATGCATACGCCATTCCTCTTTAGAAAAGGATTTGATAAACTGCAATTTAGGGAAATCAATTTTAGAACTCGGCCAAAGATGAATTATATGATACCTCTTTAACTGCAATCTTTCCCATACGGGCTATGACCACTGGTCTCCCCTCTTTGTCGTCTCCGCATAGGCATGATGGATATAGCTTCTCTGCGAGTTTGATCTCATCTGCAATTGAGGAAGACTGGAAATATATCTTCTCCCAACATTATTGTAATGGCAACCTTGATTTTTTTCTTCCCACTCTATTAGCTTATCGATTTTTTCATCCTCTCTCCATTTTGCCATAGCCTGTTCAAAAACTGTTAGGATGGTGGAAAAAACCGTTCCAATTTTGTACAGCACTCTGTATTGATTTAGGGCATCCTCAATAATCCATTGCTTTCCTGAAAGAAATCTAAAAACTAGAAGAGAAGTAAACTCAGTGCATACTCAATAAAATTCACTGAATTGGAAGTTGACATACGCGTAATGTCGTCTTGAATTCCTGAGTATTGTGGGACACCGGACTTGGGTATTCCCTGTGTAGGCAAATTTGCATCGAATTTTCTTGGAAGATTCTTCTAGCTAAATAAATTACTAGCTTTTCTTTGAATGTGTCGAAGAGTTTCTTCTGATCTGGCGAAAGTTTGAGCATGTGAAGCCTATAATCACATTTGAACACATTGACTGTTCAAAATGTGTAGCATGCAGAACAAAGCACAAAGCGCATTTTGGCGCTCATCATTCGGCGTACATCGATCCCACATCCTTGCACTCCTCAGGACTTAGCCGGGAGTGCCACAGCTTCTTGAAGAAGAGTTTGACCTCCTTTGGATCGCCACTTCCATCCGTTGGTGGTGACGATGCAGTCAAAGATTTCAGTGTGGTGCCTTCCATTGTTCTGAATGTGGTTCAGCAAACAATCTTTCCGAAACACTCAAAGTCTTTGTCGCAACCAAAAAATTGAGAGCTTTTCAGTTGTGACCGCTCTGCAGACCAGAACAATGAAGGCAAATCAAACAAAGCGACAGCTCACTGAGCATGTTCTCCAATCCAATTTGCATCGATTTTTGTGAATCAATCAACTCAACAACCAAAATGATGGATGCTGCTTCACTTCATGATCACCTCGCTGCGCATTGCAAACTGTCGTTTTGGTTCGTCTGAATCCGACAATCCACGGCGCTGAGCAGCGCTTTTTGCCGTGTTGCCTTCAATGAATGACTGAAATGAGTGACATTCGTGAGTGTGACGTGAATGACAATGCTGTGTGTGCTGTGCAACAAGACAAACCAAGACAGACGAACACAGTGGAGGCAACTTCTGAACTTGTTCTCAGAGTGCCAGATGAGTGTGCTGCACAGGGCTGGCTTCAATTCATTGCTGTTTGCGACTGTTTTCACGTGCAGCAACAGAGTGTGCAATGCTGACACATTTGCCAGTGGTGTTGAAATGTTTTTTTGGTCATTTGATTTTCAAAATCGTCGAAGAACTTGAAAAAACGATGCTCATGATGAGAGCAACCTCAACTCAATCTGTTTTTTGTTTTGAAGATGAATTGTGCTGCTGCATCTGCGGATGTCTAATGCGTTGAGTGTGGCGCACGGGATCACCATGCAACACATGCACTCCACTGTGCTAGTATGCACAAAAGTGATGGGCACAAATCATGTGCAAATGGTTCTCATTTTTTGTGGCCTCCATCTGCATCAGATGTAGCCAAATAACACATCACAGGAACATCATAGTGACTATGAACTTAATAAGTGGCATCCCTTTTATGTATAGAAATGTAAAGGTCACAAGTAAACACAGTACAAGGAAGTTATACTTCTCGCTCTGTAGATGCTCTAAAATACTTTTGGGTCCTCAATAAACCTAAATCGACTGCCGGGTGTATCCAGAAAGCACTGTGGATACTCCTTTCTAAGCAAAGTAAGGTCGTCATTATGTTCCTTGAAGAAGTCCACTACCCTTTGCGAAACTACTGGTTGCTTATATTGACCGCTGTTCGCATTGAATGTCTGGCTAAAGTCTCGATGAGGTAACCCAAGGTGCTTCGCAACGGCGCCCATCGTCACTCCAGGCTCGAAGAGGAGCTGTTGAAAGCTCACAATAAGGAATTGTTCCGGCTTAAAATGTTGCAACCAGTGGCGCAACTGCAAGGAGTAAAGCCCTCCTTCAAGTGCCTTACATGTTGTTTCTGGGAGAACCTTGGAGGAGAGGGACGCTGAGGATTCAGCGGCTACTTTCTTGGTTGAAAAGCTTTTAATACCTTCATCTACAATTGCTTCCCAAGTTTTGTTCTCAAAATTTGCCCAGTGGGAGCGTACACCATGTTCGTATTCAGACATTGCACGGAAGATGGGATTGCGTAGAACAGCAACAAACTTAATCGCCGAGGAGTTGATCCCCAATTCAACCTCGTAGAATGTTTTTAGGAGTTTTGGCGTGCTTGTGTCACAAAGATAGTTAGGGGTCCCATCCATTAATAGAGAGTCAGTTGGGCAAACATCAAAGTGTGCGGAATAATGTGCAATCCCGTCCCTCAATTTTTCTGGTGTCGCGTGGTCAAAAAAGTGCTTTTCCTGTTAATAATAATAGGTCATAGATAAATGCATTATTGATTATACTAAAGTCATAGTATATATCAGCGCAGGATCTCAATTGATGCACTCTTTCTGAAATAGAAGTTTCACTCAGATTTGTAACACTTTTTGTTCATAACTTTCAATTTTTCACCGACTCACTTGCTCTGTGTAGAAATTTGTTTAAATCGGCTAACTCAAATATTTTCTAGCTCAGTGAGAAATATATGGAAAAATGCAATCTTCATAAATTTATACAGATAGTTTACTTCAGCCGATCACTTCATAGATTGTCAAATGTTTTTACAGCATGTAAGGGGCACCTTTCTGTAGAAACCCGGTTCACCCGCTAAGGATTTTCCCGGACACATATCCGACTTTGGCCATTCCTCTAAGTTCTTGAATAAGGAAGTGCTGCCACACTTTTGACCGCCAAGTAGAAACGCCTGCGGAACTCGAGGCTTTTCAGCCTAATTAAAAAAGCGTAGCGGAAAGTCAGACTTTTCATTTGGAGTTACATCGAGAACACCCCACCCCAACCTCTGTAAGACAAACGTACAAGAAGTCCGGAAGAGCGAGAGGTTGACTTCCAAACGGCAGTTGCTAGCGAGGGGAGCAACAGAGCGTACAGGAGCGTGGGAGTCATAGTCGCCAGCGTATTATTAAGACTTGGAATCTGGAACGATAATTAATCATTGACCGTTCATCTGCCAAACATCGACGACAGCGAGTTGCTTCAATCAATAAATGTCCTGCAAACGTTCTCCTTCCAGCATACAGTTGGGGTTTATTCGAACACGGAGTAGCAACCTCAGTATTCCAGGGCAGTCTGCAGCCTTTTTCCCATTAAAAAGTCCTATGTTTGTATTGGAAGGCAGCCGCTCTTCGATGTCGCAAGCGAGCATGGCCGAAGACGTCTCGCCTTTATTTTTTCCGACGGCCGTTCGCACCACCGAAAAGAATAACTCTTTTCGGAATTTATTTATTCGGCTATTTCGATTTGAAAATTGAAAATTCTGAAGGAGAGGAGGTGGAACTGCCTGGATTCTGGGGATTTTCTCATTGAGATTGTGAAAGTTCTTCCTCTTGTATGCTTTAGTTTAAAATATAGTACAATCTGTTCTAATACAAACAAATATACATTTTTTAGATATAAATTAGGCTTATACCGAGACGACTTACTACATATTTGGGTCTTTACTAATTATTAAGATGTATTGTGCTGATTTCTATTTTGTTCACCCTGTAGATATTGACTTAAATTTTAATTATTTTAAAAAAGTACATCATTATTACCACTCTCAATGTATATTTACATTTTGATGAAACACTTTAAAATCTGAAATTTTGGAAGAAAGGGAGAGGGCTTCTCAGAATTGTACATCTCAATCTAGACTGAAAGTTCCGCGCTTATTTTGAAAATTGGCAAAATATCATGATGAGTGAGATGTAATTAGAGGGTTGTTTTGCCTTGTGATAATTTTCATGAAATTATTTAATTCTGAATCAAGCTGACGCACGACTAGGCTTCCATTGCCAACTACAGGTTCTGTGTGACTACTTAACCTACCCTCTTCTAAACTCCTCTTTACTTCACGTTTAAAAAGATGAAGGTTAGGAAATATGATCATCTTTCTATGGCTTGATTCTAACCAATTGTCGGCGAAAACCGCGTTGCTGATTTTCATTTAAGTGGAATTTCTAAATTTTGCAGGAGAGGCAAGCCGTCGGGAACGTTATCTTCAGCTCCAAACTTGTAGAAGGCGACCTCAGTATGTCATCCTTCCTCGAGGAGAAGGCTGCGAAGATACTCCGTAAATTTGATCCGCAAAGGTAGCAGTTTCTTTCGTGAGAGGGAAAATCGATACCCTTCAATTCACTCGATGGGCAGAGAACAGGATACATTTGAATCCTAATTATAGATTTTGAATGATTACTTATATATCTACATACGAAGAAAACACTCGCAAGATGTATTAAAAATTTGCTAATCTTGAATATATGATGTATGGTATATTAGTTAAATAATGCGCTGTGATTAGAACATACGTTCAACCGTAAAATACTTTAATTAACTATATATCGTTGTAATCGAACTAGAGTAAATAAAAGTCTCGAAACCTTTCCCATACGTACTTGATAAAAAAATATACAGGTTGAGGCAAAGATCTGACCATGGAGCTGACTTATTCCTGAACCCCCCTCTCCATTTATCTACGGGAGTACTAAGGGCCCTCCTTACCAACCACGGCCCACTTTCCCCTCCACCAGCTCCCACCCTACGCAACTCCAAGAAAGAAGCCACTGCGGCGCCAGCATCAGCAGCACCATCGTTAGGAAAGCTATCGGTTGATGAGAATGCTTTAATACAAAAATTGGAGACGACGACGGCAACTGCGAAATCGTCGTCAGCGTTGCAACAGCCTCAAGCAGTCCCCTTTGCTGTGCCAGTTGTTCCTTCTCTGGTGAATGTGCGTCGCCCTGCTGCAGCTGTTACTGCTGCTGCTTTTACGACTACCCCCACTGCCCAAAACCTCAAACCAAATGCAGCAAGAGAGTCGGATGATAAAGAGGCTAAGGGCAAGCTCGGAAAAGAGCAGAAGCGGGAAACCAAGGTTAGAGAGTGTACTAATAGTGTCGCTTAGGCTACTGCCGTCAACCACCACTTTTACCACTACTTACATAGCTGGTACATCAATAATTCCTGAGACACACGATGACCGAAATACATGCTGCCTGCATGTCGCAGGAGTAGATTGAAGTATATAGTATCCTAGAAAAGTAGCGTTTGGATCGTTATGGCAGTGTATGCTTGATAATTAGCTCCGCAAAGATTTAACGATTGCAAGATATCATCGTTTTATTTTCGTAGAAGCTCCCGAAGATTTGTATTCAGAGTTCCTCTCGAACAAACATCATCGTTTTTATCCCGTTCAAACATTTATATTCTCCATATACATTATCAGCACGACCTCGACAATGACAGGCCAACTTCTTCGAATGATGCTCAAAGCACGGAGTTTCGCCCCCCTGCCCCTCATCCTACAACGTTGCCCTCCCCAGCAGAGGCTCTGGCCAGGCGCACTTGTCCTAAACCTGCGAAATCCCAGGTGGGATCCCGCAAACGACACGCCGTAGAGTTGTTTCCTACTCCGTCCTCGATAGCAACCAGCGGTACAACTTCAGCGAATCCGAAGGAAGAGCTTTTGGCCGCGACAGCTTCTTCTTCCTCCTCCTCGTCCTCTGCACCATCGTCGCTACGGTCGTCGCTTTCGTCAAAGCGAACTGCCTTTCGATGCCAGCACTGTCTCACCTTCTTCGACTCGGCCAAAACCCTTCTCACACACGTAAACATGAAACGTAGATAGTAAAAGTAGCCAGCTTCTCTGATGCAGAAGAGGAAAAAAATTGTTAGGAATGGGGAACGAGACTGAGAGGGAAAGGGAAGGAAAGAAACCTAAACTATCATAATTGGCTTTCGGGATTTCCTGAATCTGTTTGATCTATGTAGAACGGGCGTGAGTGAGAGAGAGAGAGAGAGAGAGAGAGAGAGAGAGAGAGAAGGAGTATGAGTCTCGTCTTCTCATAACCTCGTTTTTTTGTATTGATTTTAGACGTGCACATTCGCAAAGACAACATCATCATCTGGTGCTTGTAAAGACGTGGCCGATTCGCCATCGTCGTCTTCGAATTCGTCTACCATTGGTCAAGACTCGGTGACGCCGTCGTTTTCGTCGATGCCATCGACATCTCTAGCTTCTGCCACAAGCTCCTCCACCACCCCCACTCACGCAGCTTCCACCGCCAAGGACACACTATCGCGTCACCCGCCGCAGCACCAACAGCAACACTTCTCCTCCTCCATTGTGGCATCATCGTATCCGTCTCCGGTCCGAGAGCAATTCGCATTGCCCCGGAAAAAACTGGAAGCCGCAGGAATCATCGCCCAGATCAGAGCAAGAGCCATGACCAAAGGTGAGTGAGTGAGCGAGCGCTCTAACAATGATGAGGAGGATGAGAATGGTGATAATGACGATGGTTGAGGAGGGGGGTTGTGAAATTGAAACATAAGTGAGTGAGGGCTGCTGGCTCGGCTCATTTTTTTTCTAAGAGAACATGCAGCAGGCCATCATTCTTTGCACATTCCCATTGTTGGAGGACGTGTGGGTTGATTTCTCTCTTGAACGTGATGTGTAAAGGTGGAGCGAGCTTCAAGAAAGGATGCGGTATGGTTCTCGATTTTAATTCGAGTCCCGTTCTTTCACGTTACAAAAGGGAAAACGGCAACGAGTAGGAAGCTGCAAGTGCCCCAGATAGATAGATAGATCGATAGATAGACTGGTTGAATTGCAATTGAGCAATTAAGGGAACGGAAGGAGCGTTAATTTTGGATTTATGATTATTCATAATCGGAATAAAAAGACGAGAAAATATAAAGAATGGAAGATGAGAAATCAAACACTCCGACAGAATTTAGATTAGTTAGCATAGCATTGAATGAACACACATACACACACATAAATAATATATATATATATATATATATATATATATATATAAAACTATGTGCTTGTGGTTGTATGTCCCGTACATTAGTATCAAAGAGCCAAAATAGTTACACATGTCCGTAGTAGCCTTACTAGCTTGTATGTGCATGTAAAGCATACGTGTGCAGAGTATTGCGTCATGCAATGTCTCATGTACGATGCATTTAGCTGATGAATCCATGCATTGTGCTATATATCATCTATGATGAGTCCACGACACGGCATCACAATTTGAGCACCCTAGCACCGCGTGCGTGCACATCGAACAACGAGCATTTGTTGAGCATGGTACGTAGCATGGTGTAGTGTAGCAGTCTAGCTAGCTAGACAGTCATAGCTCCGTCAAACCTGCTAGCCTGTAACGAATCGCCAGAACATGCATTTGGAAGCTTCATAATAGACATAGTAATACATATATATATGATATATATATTGTATTACGTGTCTATAATGAGTATCCGCTGATTTCACGCATGTTCTGCATTGTCTTAAGTTGTGTTTCAAAGATCAATCCATTCATTCTCGTGCATCGGCTACACACATGCATGAACGGGGCATGTGAGGTGAAGAAGGACCATTACTCGGGACCCAAAAATGAGGCCTATGCTTATAATAGACATAGTAACACACATGTGTATGATGTACATATTGCATTACGTGTCTATAATCTTTTGCGCGCGACCAAGCGCGTCATGTGATGTGATGGACATTGGATTTGCTCGCATTTCTTGAAATTTTTCCGTGCATATCACATTTGGTTGAACACACGCGCAAAAGTGTTCAAAATGTGGCAAAGAACAAACGCGCAGCGTGCATCCTCTACACAACGGGTGTGAATTTTCACAATTCACACTTTGCGCGCTCACTGAGGCCTTGAAAATGGACATTTGGGTCAACATTTCGGTCATCATTTGAGGTTTGGCCATCGGACAAGTTCTGATGACTTTTCTTTGACCAACGCACTGCAACTGCTAGACTGCCTGCTGCTTCAAAGCGCGTCGCAAAGCGCTGCACTGTTCGATCACAACCCCGTCGTTGCCGGGTTTGACGGAGCTGTGGTAGTGTGCACACATGACGGAGAGAATTTTGACATCTGACAAAAATGCGTGCATGATGAGAATGCAAGCGTCACATCGCATGTCTCATGGCGCTACGGAATCGAAAGCATGTTGTGCATGTCAGAGCATGCACGTGACACTAGCGCTAGGACATGCAGCACAGGCAGCATCACTTGTTTGCGCTAGCATGGGAATGCTGGCGCAAAATGTCATTTGCTTTCCATGCCAAAGCGGATTTCATTCAGTCATTTTTTTTTTCTGAGTGAACTGTTCTAGCTAGCTGCATGTGTGTGCGTGTGTTCCTGCACAAACGTGAATGAAACCTCAACAACTGTCCCAAACCACTGCTTTTCTTCTCGCTAGCTACGTGGTTTGCTTCTGAAACAAACATCTCGAAATCCATCGCTTTAGCTTGATCTCCAAGGCGGACACAGTTGAAAGCAATGAATGAAACAATGATGATGATGAACCACATTTTCCAAAATGTTTCGAGACAGACAGCCTATCCGAAACGGCCTGCTGGTATCTCGAAAGGATGCGAATATATCTTGTCGTAAATGAAAAATGAAGGATATTTCTTGTCGCAGAGCGGTTTCCGGAGGGTGCGCCTTCCTCAAACGCCATTTCCTCATTTGGATAAACCCTAGAGTATGAGTCCCATCCCCTCCCCTGTATCTATCCCTTGAACAAAAGCGCCGGCCCCAACCCGCGTCGTCAAGTCAAATATGATGATTCTTCTATGCCGTGGCCTAAATAATCACGTGAAACCAGGGAAAGAGAAGGGATGGGGAATAGCGAGAGTTCGAAAGAGTATGGTATGCATGCTGACCCGTGAGGAGTATCGTTTATAGACACGCTTTTAATCAATTCAGCGTTGTTAGGGGGTGCTTCAATCTACTGAGGATGATAAACCCTCATTCTTGATCCATGATTCTAGAGTCCATCTGCGTGAAGATACGTATCTGATATGTACATATCTGTTCGTTTAAACCTTTACAGGGAATATCAGCTGGCTTGCCATAGCCCGAAATCTTCCGAACCATAAAAGGCCCAATTCCTGCTGCGTCTAAAGCCATACTTCCACTTGGAAACGGGATAGTTGAATCCGACGGAGTGACTTCCGCTAAAATAAACGGGAATACCCAGTTGACTAACTTATCGTAGGTGTGGAGGCATGAAGGCCAGCAGCGCGCCGGAGAAGCAGGAGGGACCGAAGGAGCAGAAACAAGGAATGCTGAAGTTCGATGTGAGATGCCTTACGGGAATAAAGTACCGCGTCGTCATTTCCCAGGACTGTGCAGTCATTGACCTCAAGAAAGCAGTGCTTGCCGATGAGGAGGTAAGGATGGGGTTGGAGTTGGGGTTGGAGTTGGGGTTGAGTAGCGGTTTGTACGGTTATTCGAAGTTATTTGAATTAAGGAATTAAACTTGAGTCTAAATTGGGATATGATAAAAAATGTGGGAGTATTTGTAATATACGACGTTAGCACATATATGACACATGTGACATGCACTGTGTCTATAATTCACCCCCCGACCCCTTTCCCCCTCCCCCTTCTCTTTCTAACTTTGCATTCCTCTCCTCCCATGCACATTGTGTTCTTACCCGACTTGCGTAGTTTAAAGACTACATCAAAGGATCCGGCATGTTCTACCTCCATCATCAGGGGAAGCAGCTCAAAGAAAACCAGCCATTGAAGGATCTCAAGTTGAAGGTCGATGGCGTGAATCTTATCGATTGTATAACACGACTTAGAGGCGGCCCTTGAAATAATGAATTGCCCGATCCCGATGTCGAAGAAACTGGCGAGGCGCCATAGACACTGTGATAGTTAGTTTTGAAGCTTGCTCTAGCTGGCATTGATTGAATCGCCGATGTGATGTCCAGGCATACACAACACTAGAGACCCCGTATATAAAAATGTACATGTATACGCACATATATGTGCATATATATATATATATATATATATATATATATATATATCAACATGCACACATACCTAGATGCAGTGATCTCTAGCTTTATCTGGTCATGCGTAGCCAGTAGACAGTTAGACATACATATATACAGCACTATAATGTGCGTGATTGCATGATGACCGGTACATGCGTGCACGCGTACGCCGTCGTCGCATCGTCGTACGACAGCTGAAACGTATTGTACTTGCATAGCCATGCTCTTTGCCATTATTTATTCGATACATGTATGCGCACGTCTGAGTACGCGCTAGCACGCATCCCTGTCGTCGTGTCGCACAATACGTACGTATATATACATCAGGATCCGTGAGCGCGCAAGCGACGCATTGTGCACATACGCCATCCATGCCTAGATAGACGAGGCCACGCCTATGCCTATTCTAGATGTAACATAGATACACGTGGTACAAAGCTGCATGCAAGAATGTTGCATGCTAGTTAACACAGCCACTACTAGAATATTGTGATCGACGTATATGCAATGCATATACGTCATATTGAATGCAATATTCAAATAACACCAATCACTACAGATAACTAGATAACTAGATGACGTTCAACCGTGCTAGCATGTATACATGCATACAATATGTACGCACATGAATGCGTATGACGGCTTTTAAAAGCGTATAGCACGTGCGCATCGTTATTGTAAGCGTATCAGAACTACCAACACAACATTACACTAGCTAGTGGATGTAAACTAGGTGGAGCTCGAATAAGTGTTGTTGTTTTTGAGGTGTGTCAAAAATGTCCTTATATGTTTCATATCCTTATCCATTTCATACGTGAATACAGTAAGAGGATCAATATCTTGACAGGGAAGCATCCCGTCGATAATATTTATGTATTGAACCATTGTTATTTTATAAGAATTACTAAAATTACTATTTTCTACTTTATTATTACTCCATGTGATGGTGCTATCAATGGCAATACTATGACAACATTGATATGAATTTACTTTTATGAATTACTACATTCTCACAAGCATATGTTGGCTCTAACAACAGGCTTAATTAAAAGTCAAATTCTTTCTACATCTGAAGCCTCCAGAATGTTTCTCTCTTTGCCTGATAATGGGGTTGATCTATATGGAGCGAGTGATGAGCTCATGATAGCACATCATATTCTCCATGTAAGCAAGAAGGGGGGATTTCATATTTCGTAGTTTCGTAGGCTCCACTCACTTACTATCGGATAGTTCCCAAGCGAACAGACCAACACCGAGTACGACTAGGACAAAAAAGAGGAAGGTATAGCAGAGAGCATTTCGTTTTCTCCTTGTATAGTCGCTAGCCA
The DNA here is from genome assembly GCA_000320545.1 of Bigelowiella natans CCMP2755. Classification (NCBI taxonomy): domain Eukaryota; phylum Cercozoa; class Chlorarachniophyceae; genus Bigelowiella; species Bigelowiella natans. The sequence continues at coordinate 17,509 of ADNK01001917.1, forward strand.
TTACAACCTCCTTCAGAGCTTCTTCTGTTTTTTCTTTTGTATCTAGGATATTGGATTCAATATCATCGATTTCGACACCCTGCTCCTTGACCAAAGTTGCAAAATCGTGGAAGATTTCCTGAACGTCAGTAATCTCTTTCGTAATATCATTGATTTGCTCTCGCCGCCTAAGAATGGATTCCCCGCGGTTTCCCTGGGCATAGGTCTGCTGGCCTCCCAGAAGAGAATGGGACTCCTCGTCCTCATCGTAGGGACGGGAAGAAGACATGGCGACCTAACTAAATGTGACTGCCAGACATTCAAATTCTCAGATCAATCTTGCTGAAAAAAAGAGAAAGGTTGAATAAATTCGCCTTTAGTATGGTGATATTTCTCGATTTGACTGTGTCGTTTCTATTTAATTTAAGGTATTCTCAACTTCAATGTAGAATTACAGTTCTAAATTATGAAACTCCGTAAAATGGGAAAGATGAAGCCCATTATTGGACTTTTTACATAATGAATCATGTCGTAAATATGAATAATACGGGATAGATGTTACGTTTCACTATTTTTTTCAGTCTCATCAGTGTGTGAAGCCTTTTCAGATATGTATTATGAATTTTATTTATCGTAAAAATATTAAAAACAACATTATAAAAATATACGACTCTAAATTTTGAACCAAAAATAAAAAAACGAGTGGATATATCGTTTTCCATCTGGGGAAATTGTGTGGACTCAGGCCTGACCTGATTAGGTGTGGCAAAGATAAGAATTAAGGGTTAATAAAACCTTTGCAAGACCATTGCTACATTAACATGATTCATCAAAAATAATTAAAAATATCATATTTACATGGTATATTTGTTAATCTAGAGTCCATTTTTCCTTCAAACTGGGACTTAAAGACCTGCTTTTGAATACCAGGACTATTTTAAATTAAAATATCGGTATCACGGCAATCCTGCCATTTCTGGCGTAGCTCTTCCCAAATGTGGCAAAAAAGACCTGGATTCTTAGGCTACTTTTTCAAATCATGTCGAACAATGTGGGAGAGGAGGCGAAGTTCGAAGAGCGAAGTATAGAACACGGGATTTTGTTTATAGAACTCCTTAAATTTCTGTTCTTTACGGAGATCATTGTCGTTTGATGAAATAGTCCTACTTTCAATTCTCCGTTGCCGTTCGTAGATGGACTTAAGTCTGACTCAGCTCAAGAAGAAGAAAAAGCAAACCCTCCCTCCACCGCGCTAGCGAAGCCAGCTACGAGACAGGTGTCCTCCCTTCATCTTCCTTGCTTCTTTTTCTTCTCCTTCCTTCTCTATCTCTTTTCTTAATCGCATTTCCCTTTGGTTTCTGCTTGCTCTATCTCCCGCTCTCTCTAACTCTCTCTCTCTCTCTCTCCCTCCCTCCCTCTCCCTCTCCCGCCCTTTACGCTACCTTCTCTGCATCTTCTACCTTTAAACCACACCTTATTTACTATTGATAATGTAATCTACAGTACAATGGACGACGATTGGGAAACGGCAGCCGATGCTGCACAGGAGGACGAACTCGAAGATTGGGAGAAAGATGCTGACGAGGAAGACGAACTCGATAAAGCCAAATACGAGGGGGAGGATGAAGAGGACGATTGGGACGCAGATCCATCCGAGAAGAAAAAGACCTCGTCCAGACCAAAGCAGCCGGCCAAGCCCAAGAAGCTAACAGCTAAGCAAGTGGAGCGTCAGCAGAAGAAGCTAGAGATGAAGGGGAGGCGTATGACTGCAGAGGAAAAGGAAGCTGAAAAGGCCAAGAAAGAGGCAGCAATACTAAAGATGAACGAAGCTCAAATAGACGATATGTTCGGGGATAACGACTTCGGTAATTGTTTAGGAAGAGGAATATGTAGTGGTGGTTTAATCTAGTTGCGGATGGTAGCTGAAAACACATATTGGGTTCCTGCAGAGTTTGTACACAGTTCTCGACTGTTCGCAGCTATCAACACTATATTCATTTTTCTTTCTGTTTTATTTATTTGTTAATCGTCTATTGAAAATATGCTCCAATGGTTTGGCGAAACACACACACACACACACACACACACACGTACACACACATACACATACACACATAACCTTCAGATAATAACTAGATATTTACTTTACTTATGTGTGCGTGTATCTCTCCCTTTCTCTCTCTTTCTCTCTCTCTCTCTCTCTCTCTCTCTCTCTCTCTCTCTCTCTGTGTGTGTGTGTGTGTGTGTGTGCGCGCGCGCGCGCGTGTAAGCAACATCACAAATAGCGTCCGATGCTTATTTCTTTCGAATTAAAACGAAAATAGCACAGTAAACGCAGATTCGCTTTTTGCGCGCATACACGTCCATCGACGAGAAAAGCATAGCTGAGCATTATCAGTTGGAACTTTCCAAGCGGAAGTAACGATGATTTTGGTCCTGCAGCATGAATCTTACCATTTGTTTTTGCGGTTACCTATTAACCATAGACTGTTTTGATGATGCTGTCTAGGTGACGATGATGATATTGAAGACGACGGCGCAGCAATTGACGGTTTTGATAGGGACAAGGTGAAGGCACAAGCTAACGAAGCTTTGTTTGGCGCTGAGGAAGATTACGAGGACGAGGAAGAGGAAAGGAGGAGGACCAAATGAAGACCTTAAAGTTGATAGCGAGGGGGATGTAACGGATTTGCGAAGTTTGTAGCAGACAAGATAAGAAGGCCCGGTATGTTTAACAACAGCAACTACTCCTAACACTTCAACTAGCTACTATTCCATGATCGGAAAACAACTGTGAAATAACATTCTGGTGATTTGGGGAAAATTCCTCTCCTTCCTCCTCTTCTTTCTCTTCTTCCTCTTCTTCGTCTTCTCCCCTATAATTCTGTCAGGGCCACAAACTGGTCATCAAATTCTTAGACGAAGTGCTCAAAGGAGCAACGGAGAATTTCCCAGATGAACGATGTGAAGATAGTGCAGAAAAACCTGACACAGATATATAACGTCAAACGTCTCGAATTCAACCAGAAGAAGAACGCTAAGAAAAAAAGTAACATGACAGCGCCGTGCATTCCCTTCCCCATCTTTCTCGCCCACACCAGTAGTGATTTCTAGATTTAGGCTAGCAACACAACAATGCTCATCATTGTTTTCCATCATTCAGAGCCGACACTGAAGATGAAGCTCAAAAGCCGTGCTGACGACTTTGATTTCGCTGACGACTACGGAGGGGACGATGACTTCGGGATCTAAGGAGGATGCACACGGAGAAGCATTGCGATTTCGTAGCTAGCCAGCGCATGTATGAGACAGGCGCAAAGAAACAACTGAAAGTGTTCAATGGTCATCCTATAGCTAATGCATAGCTAGCTGTGCAAGGCGGCGCCTGCCTAGCTGTGTAGAGCTACACGTATCGTACACTTATCGCGCTGCTGCATGCAACCATGGATGTGCGCATGCATCCAGTACTGGCAATAGTCGTGTGCAAGCGTCAACGGCGACGATTCAGCGTCGACGACCACGCACTGCACACGGCTTTACTACTGCCAGCACTCGCAGAGAATGCGGTGCTATATTCAACGTACGACAGCACACCACCCGCATCATTATTTGGCATAAGTGAATGCCGTACGTTGTGGTTCATTGCGCTGCAATAATGCAGCAAGTCCATCGTTATTGACGACATAGCTAGAGCATCGTGTCAAGATGCTATGTTGGGTAGTAATAGTAGCGTTGTGAATTTGTTATTCAAACCGCGTCTGTCGATCAGCAGCTACCTAGCCGAAAAAAATCAATCTCGCTAGCATATGAAGATATACTCATCATTTGACGGAAGAAGCTCGGAAATGGGTTTTTGGCCGGAAAGATACGCGGTGACCTTTAGGTTGTTGAAGAGATAATAGTGTTAGAACACGCAGACGTCCACGGTATGGGATAATAGACTTCTCTCGAAACGCGAAGCAAATCTCGTGGGGGTCGGTGATCGTGTCAACCGCTACAATGATACTGCTATAGAATGCAAACTCCTCCTTTTTAAAGGTTGCTGCACAGCTAATATATAAATTATATATGCGTGTGTATATATATATATATATATATATATATATATATATATGCATGGATCGACCAATTTTTCGATCTCAGAGTTCAGATACGAAGGGCCTGGGTTCTGCCGTGTGCCCCCTATTACCAAGATCATCACCATCATCATCACCACCATCATCATCATCACCGTCGGGGCTATGGAAGCCTCTCGCATCGTATGCCAAAGACGCCAAAGAATTCATATACGACGATATTTTATATAAAAATATTATATATATATATATATATATATATATATATATATTATATGTATATATGCTCCTGCAAGTGTTTATCTTGTGATGATATGGGAAATAGGAGGCAGAGGACTTACTAATGCCAGAGAGTGAGTGAGAGAATTGTCAATTGACGTTCGAAAAACCAACCACATCTCTCCCCCCCCCCCCCCCTCCGCCCGCTGCTTCTCCTCTCCCCCTCCTCTCACTACGACTATTAATACTACTACAGTACTTTTACTACTACTACTACCAAGATGGGCTGGGAGAGCGTTTGTGGTTTTGAATTCATCAGCCTATAGGAGGGGGGGGGGCAAGGAGTTATAATGAGCAACAAGGACGATTCTGCACGAAGAAACGATTTACGTGTAGGTCAATATAAATTTATGAAGAGTATTACAAACACACACAAACACACACACCCACAAAGAGAGAGAGAGAGAGAGAGAGAGAGAGAGAGAGGGAGAGAACACGGAGGCCATTCTTGCAAACATCATTAGTCATCGATGGATAGATACCAGCTTCTCCGCTGGATTTTTGGACGAATCAACGACGACTTTTCGCTGTGTGCGCGCCGAGATGAGCGTTCTCACGAACCTATCGTGCATTGTCATTCATCGGTTGCCAGATGCCGCCTCGCGCTACTACTCACACCATCACTCTCTTGCTCTCCTATCGAGTGGGAGCAAAGCACGTGAAATGCTATCGTACTCTCTGTCTTTAGAGATGCTAGGCTACTGCCTAACCGAGGCCAAATCAAGTCAAACATGCCATCCTCCTCAGCATATCATCATCATCATTATCATCATCATTATTCTCCTCATCATCAATTTGATGAAGAGTGCTTTCAAGAGCAGCATGGTGACCTCCACACAAGGGAGAATAGGCTCGGCGCATTTGCGACGACGCACTTGCCTGGTGACGAGGAAGGAACATATGTATGAAGAAGGAAAAAGAAAAGCAGCACCTTAGCAGTGAATGTAGCAGTAGTAGTAATAGTAGTAGTAATAGTAGTAGTAGTAGTAGTAGTAGTAGTAGTAATAGTAGAAGTAGCGGCGATGGTGGTGGTAGTAAACGTGTAGTAGCAGAAGTAGTAGTAGTCAGGAGGTAGTAATGATAGTAGTAGTGGTAGCAGCAGTGAAAGGAGTGCTCACAACTGCATCTAACTTATCCCTCCCAATAGGAATGAACATCAGATCTACCGCTACCAGAACAGACGAGACGATGCACAATACGCACAAAAAGATGGCAGCACACGCGCACCACACATCCACACACACACACACACACACACACAAACATAAATTGATGTATCATAGAGGAAAATCGTCCGGTGTCTCCGCCCCCACCTAGGTTCTCAGGATAACACGTCTGAGCGACTTCTGAATTGGCTGAGAATATACCACGAATCTTCTTCCTGAAAAGGACGAGAGTAAAGGGCGGGGTGGGGGGAGGGGGCGGGAGCAATGATGCAATGATTGGACGCAAAATAGTCGCTGCCTTTATGTCTGACATTACTGCTATTACTACTACTTATTCAGCTACTACTGCTGCTGCTACTTCTATATAGTAGTATCATCTACTAGTAGTACTTGAGTAGGTTGTATATGCGAGCATTGGCCATATCCACAATAGCGAAGCTCCTAAAACACCATCACGTACAAACAATAACACATGCTCGTACTTAAAACAACGACCTGTCTTCCCCCCCCCTTCTCTCTCTTACACACACGAGCGCATATGAGCAAAATTTAAAGGCTAGCTTATAAAGTAAACGAAAACTTTTTTGTTTGGATGTAGATAAGACTTGTTTCTTATTGCAAATATCAGCCTCACCAGCCCCACGCTCATGAATCATGTTTAGATCTGTTAGCTGTGCGGCTTTTGCCCCCCCCCCCCCTCTCCTTTTTTTGTTCCGGTTTCTACCTCCACTCATGGGTCCGCATTATGCGAGAGATAGCAGGAATAAGGACCCTAGCAGCGATTTCATTCATTCTAAGCAACAAGAGCAAAAACAAGGAGTAAAAGGAGGAGGAGAAGATAAGGTGTAGGATGGGGGAAATCACACACACACACACACACACACACACACACACATAAGTATATAAATAAATATTTATATATATATATATATATATATATATATATATGTATATATTTTTACTACACTTTACTTATATATATATATATATATATATATAAATATATGTGTGTGTGTGTGTGTGTGTGTGTGTGTGTTTGTGTGTACACGTATAACTTCTGTAGCTTTCCTCCAGAAATATGTAAGCTAAGAACTACGATGCAGGATTGATTGGCCCTCCCCTCCATGTTCTTCAACCTAGTTTGTCTTGATTAAGTAGTGTTACCTTTGCTCGATAGCAGAACTTCGTCAAGGGTCCTCCCTTCTAAAGCATTAAGGAAGAAAACATTTCACACACCCGCCACACACAAAGACACACACAGACGCACACGGACTCTCACCCTCACTCTCCTCCCCCACATACACGTTTGGTATTATGGACGTGTTATTCTCATGGCATGCATGATCAAACATATGCACAACAACATGTACATATACACACACATCGCATACACACACGTAAACACACACACACACACATATATATATATATATATATATATATATAATATAGTCACGAGAAAGAGAGAGAGAAAAAGAGAGAGTGAGAGAGAGGGGCACAATTACCTATATTGATGTGACCGACTCTCCGAATCACCTTGATAATCAAGAAATATACATAAACATCTCTCTCACTCTCTCTCTCTCTCTCTCTCTCTCTCTCTCGTGCACTTATCCCAATGTGTGATACGGCGAATATATTGTCATCACATCAACACCAACCAGTAGCTGAGCGCTGTCCGAAAACCCTACATACACGCAACACACACACACACACACACACACACACATACACATACACACACACACACTTAATTGCTAGCACACAATGATAAATGGCTCATACCTCGACTTTAGCTTCGACGTATTCGGCCAACCCCCCCACCCCCTCCAAACACACGCACACACACACACACACACACACACTCGCGCGCGCATACACATACACACTCCAGCATAAACACTCAATTTTTAAACCTTGATGGTACGTGGGAACCACCTCTTTGTAGTGTGCAAATCTAGTAGGAGGAGGTGGAAAGATAGTGGACGATAAGAGCACGTGCATGTGTGCACCCCAACATAACGGCAATGATTGCAAACACGCATGCAAATTCAAATCGTATCCTCCGCATACAGTACATCTTCCAAATCCTCCCCCCCCCGTGAGTCTTAGCCATAGCAACCCATGATCAAAGTTATCAGCATGTGTTTTTGTGAAATACACAGCCTTGATGTGGGTTATGCACTTACCGTTTTACTGGGGTGTTTAATACAATGTCCTGTGGGATGGTAGCGATGCAAAAATAAATAAAAACAAAAACAAACACACACACACACACACACACACACACATACACAACAAAAC
>ADNK01001915.1:0-18385 GCA_000320545.1 Bigelowiella natans CCMP2755
CCCCCCCCCCCCCCTTCTCCCTTTCTCTCTCTCTCTCTCTCTCTCGCGTCCCTCTCCCTCCGCTACCTACTATCAGTTGTCGTATTTGCTCCGAAAGCAGCCGAATAAAGACACGCGTCGAGTAGCACATGGCCTGCAAGCTAAGATAAAGAAGGACCTTGCTCGATATGGTGATGGGCAGTGAGTATGTAATTTATCGAACAAATTTCTTTAAGTTTTGTTCCTGGTTTCTCTCTCCTTTCTCTCTCCTTTCTCTCTCCTTTCTCTCTCTCTCTCCTTTCTCCCTCCTCCTCCTCTCCCCGCCTCTCATGTATGGCTTTTGGTTTGCCCGCAGCAACTACATTATCGGTGAGCCTGCAATACGGCCCTGAGGCAAAGCTACCAAACTCCTTGCGAAATTCATCCGGTGGGTTGTTGGAGAACAATGCCACTTGCTTTTGGTGCTACACGACACGCCGTGCAGGCTGCGCTTTATCATCTATTTCGGAAAACAAGCGCAACATCTACACCAATACGAACATGCTAAATGGATTGATAGAGAAGGGGCGAGAGAGGGGTAGAAAAGACAGCGGGATTGCGTTTTGTTGTTTAATACTAGCATTGACTTATGCATGATCCTTCTTCCTCCACCACCACTGCCCCTGCACTAATTGTTATTTGAAAGGCATCGTAGCGCCCACATTCACACGGCGGCGCGACGGTCGGTTTTGCTACCTCTCAATCGATTCAAACTTGTTCCCAAAGGAGCGGCAGCCAGAACAACAAGAACAAGAACAACAACAACAACAACAACAATATACACACGCACACCGAAGCGAGCAAGAAAGCTTAAAGAGCCACGACGGCACCAGTAGCCCTTCCCCTCCCCTCTTACATCTTACCGTTGTATTCTGGATCGCAACGGACGAAAGCTCGACAGCTGCCACCGCTACTGCTGCCGCCTCCCTCTCTCCCCTGAGGAAAGAGCACGCCCATCGAAAGGCAATGGATATTGTCTTCAAACTCACCGGGATCTGCGAGCCCCCAATGGCGTTTCAAGTCGCAGAAGAGCACGTTTCCCCTCGTCTTTTCTCTGCGTCAGCCGGTGCAGATGCTGCTGCCACCTCCTCACAAGGCGAAGGGGGGGAACCCATTCGCACTGGAGGGGGGGGGGACGTCCGTGCCAGCAGACACCTTCAGTTAGCGGTCAACTCCCCCATCGCCCTGCGCGAGATCAGAGAGGAAATGTCGAAGATGTCGCACGCAAGGGTGAGGATGATGGGGGGTCTTTGCTGCGCCGCAACCGCGGCCGAGAAGGTTGAACACGCACAGCGCACCGCGCGCGATTTCCGATTTGTTTCCCGTCCTGATGCAGATCCGTGGCTCGGGTATGGGTCTAGGATTCTATGATGACGGCGAACGATGAATGATGCTGAGGAGGTTGAATTCATTCGCTTATCCAATGCACTCGTGATTGTCAATGCATGCATGCATGGCTAGATGGCTGCGAAGAAGCAGTATCCGACGGCAACGCGACAAAATAACCGATAATTGCGTCACATTACGTGCAATGCTAGAATGTGCTGAGCTTATTTTATTATATTTAGCCGTGTAGCTATTTAGCATGTTTAATAGTTTGCTGCCAGTACTACTGGGCATCTGCTAGATCTGCAGCACACGCATGCAGAAACACTTCAGATATTTTATTTGGTGTCGTCACATATCGATACTTGCGAGCACATAAATTACGCATAAGAACATGTAGCGTGCGCTCCTACGCTCGGCGATGTATCAAAGTGTCAAGGCTTGGGAAGTCTATAAGTCTATCTATGAGTAAATCACTAAATGAATACCGCTTTAACTAATAATTTATCAACTGTTCAAATGCAATGCATGCATGCATGTGTTCTCCATGGGCTCATGCTCATTGCTTATGCTTTCCGAACTCACTATCGTAAGTAGTAAAACTATATATTCTATAATCTAGATAATCATCTCTTCAGAGGCTGCTACTCTGCTGCCCTATTCCTATTCCTAACGCAACGACGAATTCATGCAACCAAGTCAGTTGTCTTCGACAGCTTCCAGAGTGTACTTCACCTTCCCCCGGGATGGGTGCGCCATTGCAATTCTTACTATGTCGCCGTGTTCCACGTGCAGCGTGGCTTTGAAGTTCTTGGCCCTCCACTTCGATCCCTCGTATAGTTCGGCTCTTCCTGACTCGATCGCATCAGCTCGGTAGTGATGAATGGTAGTTTTCACAGGTTTGGGGCGCTGCAGCCGCCATCCCGCCGCAGGGACGTCGTTGATCTGCGAAATCGTGAGTTTCCCGTTAAATTTTATGCGGAAGTACACGGCCTTCGGCTTGCTCTCCTTCACATCGAAGCTGCGTTCCATGCGCCCTGGCTTCAGCCGGATATACGGATTGGACTTTCCGTAAATGACGCGAATGGGGGCCTCGCCCTCGAGGGCATTTCTCGCTTCGTGGCGTCCTTCAGCAATCGCCTGCATTGATGGTGACAGGGGGGGGGGGGGGGCATGAGAGCATGAGGGGGTTGTGAGTTATGAGATGGCTTGAAAACGGTATACTGCGCTCACGCCAGCAAAGAAACATCAATTTCGCGAGAGACAGGGCTTCGCAGTGATGGTGCCTTCGCTCATATCATATGTCCCCACTGTTTTGTCTTGTTTGTGTTCAACTTACGACGCCGCCGTCCTTCGCTTTCGCCGAGGAAGCTGAAGCAGCAGCCGCAGCAGCGTCGTTGCCGTCGTTCACGAACACTCCTTGCTGCGCCGAATCGGCCCACGCGTCCAGGCGGGAGACCGCCTCGATGTAGCGATCCAGGTTGTGGTGCTCGAAGAGGTCAAGAAGTGTGTGCGGGTACCACCCTGCGACATGCTTCGCAGGGTAGACTGAGAGCTGCTCCTCCTCTCGCGGTGTCGGGTCCGACTTTGAGTAGTACACCTTTGATTTGAGGAAAGCTGCGTAAGTGGCGCTGCTGAGGCAGGGGTTCTGCAGTAGCGCGGCTATTGCCACCCCTCCCCCCCTCCCTTTTTGCAGTTTAAACGCGCGTGCTTGTGTGTAGAAGAAGCGCGGGAGGAAACCAGGCTTTCGCTGTTCTTCGTTTGTTTACTGGTGATACTAGTGATAAGATGTTGTGATTGGGGATGTGGTGTTTGAGGCACCTGGAGGTCGGAGTCCTTCCTATTCTTCAGTGACTGCTCCTCTGCGCTATCGGTCGTTAGCTGGAGGAATATCACCTCGCCTGCCGCAGCGCAAACCAGGAGGAGGAAGAAAGGCCAACGGCAAAACAACTGAGAATAAGGAACTCTACTTCTGAGCATCGTAGAATGGGAATGCTGGTTAAGATAGAGAGGAGGGGAGAGGTGTAGGGGATGGTGATGGTGATGATGGTGATATTATTATGATGCTCTCAGTAGCATGGCCATTATTCAGCACCTGTCGGCTCATACCCAAGGAACAACTCTCTATGTTCCACCCAAGTTTTCCGCGCAATCTCGAAAAGGTCTAGAAAGCCGATTCTAAGAGCCAGGACACCGGGGCACATCGTCATATTAATCTTGATGCGACGCGCTCACTAGCACACAGTGACTCAGATTCCGCAAACGCTTTCTACTCCTACAATTCACTTGTTTGCATGCTCTCTATCTCTCTCTCTCTCTCTCGCCGACTGTCGCGCAGTTACTCGCACTCAGTACCCCGCAAATAGCTTCACTAGCGAGCCAACAACTCCTTTAGGAATAACGAATTCCACGTAGGCCGGTATAACCTACAAGAAATGGCAATGAAGAACTGAAGGAAAAGGAAACGAGATTTAGCCACCTGCAAGAGCCATTCTGGTGTGCCTAGTCTAGGTATTGGGTCGTCTCGATTGATGTAGTAGTGAACGTTTCTTTGGAACTCATCCCACCACTGCCTCTTCCATGCGGCGCTGCGAGATTACATCGTGGTTAGCAGCTCGCACAGCAAACACCAGCGGTAGGTTGCAAGTCACCACAAGCGGCAAACACCACACTCATAACTCACAACAGTCAATGCCCCGTCCTCCTGCAATAGGTAGTAAGCACTTTCGAGGACTACTGACCTGTATTGCCTCCCAGATGCAACCACCTGCGGCGACCCAAAGACTCGAGCAAATATCCGGTGGCTGCTATCGCCTCGTGAGCGGAATCGTCGGCGAAGAGCTGAGAATCGAGGACTTCCAAGGAAATACCTGTTAAATTTAGACAGATCTCACTCGTTCTCCTCACGCCTGGCTGCTTAGCACACTCACATATTCATGGTATCTTTTTCGTTGTTTTATACTTATCAATCCCCCCCCCCCGGTCTCTCCCTAAATCCCACTAAATTTTTCTTTTTTGTAGCTAAATTAATAGATCTCACGCAAGCGTTATCTGGCTATAGGCCCCGCCAAGAGAATGGCCGCCTATCACAAGGGTGTCCAACCGAACGTTGCCTTTTTTCGCTTTATTGCGCAGGTTCTCCGTCAGTATTCGGGTGATATTGCCTTCGATCATCGCTAAGACGTCCCCCGCGGCATTGCCATTTGCAATGGCATTGGCCATTGCCGCCTAATAGGAATACAACGTGGTCGTCATTTCAATGTTATTCTCTGCTGATCGTCGTCCCTGCAGGAAGGAAGCTCGTTGGAAATGACTTTTCGCGATTTCGCGTGTGGGATGGTGGTATACCTGTAGCTTGACACCGTTTGCCCACTTTCGCCCGGGGGAAATGTCAATGATCATGTCTACGGGGTCTTGTGTACCTCGGAAAGTGAGGAAGATCTAAAATGATGCACACACATATCACACACACACACACACACACACACACACACACACATCAATGACAACAACAAACAACACACACGAATGAATATCGAAGCATCTTTGAGCAGTGAAGTAGCATCAGAGGAGCAATTATATAATGGTAAAATGTGAGGACGAGTAGCGTGAGATATAGAGTACCGTATTATTCCTGGTATGTAGCGCCCAAGAGGTAAGATCCTCCCCCATTGAGGGAGATATCTCCTCTACCTTGAAGCCCCTGGTGGTAGGACAGGGAAGCATGAACATATATAAATATATATATATATATATATATATATATATGTGTGTGTGTGTGTGTGTGTGTGTGTTTGTGGCAATATTATGGGTACAATCAACGTGAAAAGTTATGATTCCGATGATGATGATGATGGTGTTGGTGATGGTGATAATAATGGTGATGATGATGGCTATGGAATCATCAACAAATCGGCGTGCGAAAACGAAGGTGAAGGTAAGCGCAATATTAACTCATTATCCACGTCAACGGTGTAAGACCTTGATTGGAGGTATCGCTCGGAAGTGTCGATTGCCTTCGTTAAGCCTTCATCCATCTTTCGCCCTTCCCAGCTCTTATTGTATACGACCTGGCTCAGATGTGCGCAGTCTAATGCATACGATGGGCTGAACTTCCTACACAGTCAGTAGAAAAATAAGGAGGGATATGCTTGATTCGGTTCCGCACTGATCGACCTCATATATTCAATTCCTTTCGTATCGAGCCGCAAGTTGTGAGCCCCGGCTGCTTTGTTCGGAGTGATATGCTGCCGACTATTCCCCCTGGCAGTTATCTGGAACAACGTTGCAATGACGACTCATATACTGTATATTATAAGAAGATATTAATCGTACTGACTTGAGAGATATCTGCCGTAAGAAGATTAGAACTACAGCCGTAGAGGGTGATAGCCAAAATTGCTAGAATGAGTAGGAAAGAGAGGAGAGAAACACAACTCTTTGAAGTTCTTTTCATGGATATTCTTGACAGCGGCGCGGGTTGAGTGAATTGTGCCATCGTCTTGCTCGAGTGGCGTTCTCCGAATCTTCGTAAATTGTCAGATTAGGAAGGTACTTTCATGCGTTTCCCATGGTTTCCATGGCAAATCATACTGAGTAGATAGTGCACTTTTTTCCATCGAACAACCGAAATGCGTCCCCTAGCGATGTGGGCACAGAAGCATTCGCGGATTTTTTTAAAAAATCGCCAAGCTGTTGCGACATAAGTTAGATGTTGTCGCAGGTAATTTTCACCCCTTCTATTAAATAAAAAAAGTTCCGACATATATTTCTGTGAGTACCTTCTCACTGGTTAACGACATGGTGTTCTCCATGTCGCTAAAACAAATCCGCATGCTTTCTTTTGTCATTCTGATCGTCGTAAAACAACGATTTTATTTGGTGAAATCGGCTAAAATTAGCGCAAAACCCGAACGAATTCTCTTGCTTGCTGTCATAGTCTCGTGGCTTTTACCCCGCCCTCCTCCCAAGATGGAACACAACGCTTTCACGCTCGGCCACCCTACCGCCTTCGCACGCCGCAGATTGTGTCATGGAAGGGCAGTTCTCTGTGCTTCTCTGTTGGTCAATGTAGCACTTTCCATGGTCCTTATCGGGAACATAGCTGGTGCTTCGAAGCCGTCCTACGGAAGGCCCGACCTGGGATTTGGTTGGTTTGGAAATGGAGACAACGCCAACGCCGCCGTGGCCGCTGCGGGTGCCGGTGGGACCGGATTAGCTGTGGCAGGAGGTGGACCTCAGGCTAGCCCCGCCCAAACCCAGCTTGTGCAGGCTGATGCTGTCGCTCCGGCCACCGATCAAATGGCTACCACACCTGTAGTTCAGCCGGCCGCCGCACAACCAGCCCCAGCCGTGGTCCAGCAGCCAGTGATTGTGCCACAACCAATGTTCAGTCCCTTTGGTTTCCACTCCATGTTTATGCCGAGTAAGAGAGAAAGAGAGAGAGGGGGGGGGGGGAGGGAGGGAGAGACGTGAAATGCGTTCAGAGAATGGCGCACGTAAAAGATTATGATAGAGTGTAAAAATGGTTGGGCTCATATATATATTTGTAGGTGCATGCATGGTTTAGTGTTTGTATTGTGTATGTGTGTGTGTGTGTGTGTGTGTGTGTGTGTGTGTAGAAGTTATGAGAACAATAAATTGAAGCATCTTCGGTAAAATGGACATTGCTAATTTTACCAGGCTGGCCGACACTGATGTTACAAACACTGCTGTCGTTTCCCCACATGATTGGGGGGATGTTTAATCGGGGAGGCGGCTACCATCGCGAAGTTCACCACCATCACCACCACCACAGTCCTCACCATAATCAGCAGCACAACCAACACCACCACGGCGGCCGTGAGCCTGTTACAGTCGGCCATAGTCACGGCGGTGCCTCTGCTGCCCCCAAGACGCATGAGAAAGAAATGGCGATGTCCCACGGTCATAGCACGGCTTCTGCTGGTAGCCATCACGCTGCTCATCACTCCTCGGGTCATCACCAATCTCACCATGGTCATCACGGCGGTGGTCGTCGTCGTCATTGATTTCCCCTACTAAATTCACATGCATGTCTTCTCGCAACGCTGTCTTGTCAATCATCACTGACATTGTGACAAGTCTAGTTTAAAGAAATCAGCCCGTAAATAAAACGTAAGTAAAGCGTGAGCACGTGTTGCCCATTTATACCCTTTGTCACGACAAATAGTAGAATAAGCCTTGCCACATGGCTGGATGTATATATATATATATATATACATATATATATTTATATATACATATTGCAACATGAGGCGATTGTCATTATGCAGCTGTAACGTTCATTGTAGAGACAGTACCTACATTGAGCCTTCGATTTCATTGTCTGCACTGCACTGCAATGCCTGATCGATCTAGCAGAGCGCGTCTATGTACTTCGCTGGCATACGCACCACTAGACCGTTTTCTTTGCGCACACATGCAAAGACTGAATAGTAATTCATATTCATAAACCGTCCTAGTGTGGTTTCGCATGTCGTTCGATGTAGTAACCCTCCGGGTTGTTCACATGCTGTGTGATATTATGCGTATCGCAATGAATAGGCAGCCATGCCTAGTCATGGGCTAGCGGCACAATTGATACACTGTTTGCAGAACATGTTACTAGATCATGTGACCAGCGCGCAACTATAACATAAGCGCGTGTTTGGCATACGATGCACAGTTGCCTGCAACAGCATTGCTCGCACAGTCAAGCAAGTGCCTTGCTGTGCGCTGGTGCGACGCGTGCATGCGCGCATGTGCCAAAAAGTAGTAAAGACTAAGAGAGAGAGAGAGAGAGAGAGAGAGAGAGAGAGAGAGAAAACAAGGCAATATTCTACTAAAATGACGACAATGTTTGCCTGTCAGTTTGATTGTGATAATAGGATTTTACTTTATGCACACGAATTGCGTTTTACTAGACAGACACAGAGCACTCTAGGCGGCTTGGGTCGAAGCTTTTGAAGGGGTACTTACGCTTACCGGAGCCGTTGTTCTGGCACTTGTTCGCGGCCTTAAGCCTCTCATCTAAAGCTTTCAACTTCTCTTGAAACCCCCCCCAGATCTCCTTTTCCCATGGAGGGGCTGCCGAGGCCCCGAAATAATGCGGGAAATCATTCATCAACGCCGGCGTCCGGATGGCGGTGAACGCCGCAATGCAGCACGTTATCAGATAAGATTGGAGGTCCGAGGAGCATTTCCCTTCGGGGATGCGAAGGGACACAAACGATCTAATGATGAAGAAACAGCGACAATGATGATAAAATGTGTCTATACGATTACAGTGGCATGAGTTAGTGATCGGTGGCAGTAGAGTATAGCCTAAAGAGAAAAAAGTCTTAATTCGGGCTGCTATTTTGAAAAATCATGCTCTCCAACAGTTGCGAGTGTAGTCAGTTGCGGGTGAGTTATAGCGTCGTTTCCTTACGGTTTTTGCACGTAATCGACGACGACGCCAACGAGCTCATGGTATGCTGTGCTGATGAAGATGAATTGAGCAAGGAGGTCCACCAGCGCCTTCGGCCCGCCATCCTTACTATCATCGTCAGAGTTGGCTAGTGGAGGCAGCTTGTACCTGAATTACAATTCGCAAATTTAACAAACACGCAACAGTATATTTGCGACTTCAGCGCGTGAAATCAGCTATTTTCCTCATACATATTCGCCCTCATTCCACCTCCCCCTCTCTCTCTCTCTTTCTTTCTTTCTCTTTTCCTCCTCCTGTCAATCCCTCCCCTCTACCGAAGCCCTGGCCTACTTCTGGTGTTTTGTAGACTCTTGCACGATACGATAGAATTCTGCTGTAGCTTTGCCTTCCTCGTCCCCGTCATCTCCCCCCTCTTTCTTCTCCGCCTTTGCCCTTTTCAGCCAGGCGACCACGTAGGCGCGGATTTCGTTATAAATGGCAATGCCATCACTCATGTAAGGGAAGCGATCCTCCTCGCTCATCTTCTCTAGTTCTTTACCGAAGTTTCGCGACGGAAATGGCTCAAATATATCGCTCGACTTCACCCCCTCTTCCATCATCTGTTTCACTGATTCATACCTGGACGAATGATGATGATGATGATGATGATGATGATGATGCTGAGATTCGGTTTTCAAAATTCTGCCAGACAAAAGCTCTAGGTGTTATTGTTATAGTTGTTGTTGTTGTGGTGGTGTGCTGATGCGGTATCTTCTATGATGAAGCATCGTCTGGCTATCACTTTGCTGGGCATTACTTCAGGCCGCTGGCACGATGAAACATCGATCGCTCCGGAAGGAGAGACTGGAGAGCCGAGTTGTTTATATATGTCGTTCGGAAAGTAAACGGCCCTTGCAAACCATTAATGCGACAAGAACACGATGTTATATCAAACACGGCACATGCATATGCAATATATGTGTAAGCGTCCGTCACACTTGACGTTCATATCGTAAGACTACTGCCTCATCCTGCCGTCACAGTACGCGGGAGAAATAAATGTTAAGCTAAAAATAAACCCCGATTTAACTGAAAACACCCGTGTTTTTCAGTTCCTTCGTCGTAAGAAAGCAGTGTTGGTAGGTTACAGTTATATTCCTTTAATGTTCTGAGCAAATTGCGCCGCTCATAAAGTTGGACAAAGCAGAAGTACCCAATAGCCGTCGCACGGGATGGTTCGGCTTTAAGGCCTCTATCATTGCATAAATCACGCAGTTGGAGCAAAGCTGATAGAGCACAGCAATGATTTTCGAGAAAGAAGTGAAACATATATATCCGGGCAGTCTCAACACCATTGCCAGCAAAACCCAATCACACTGCCCGAACTTCGATGCCGTTTGAAAATAGATCGTTATCGGCTAGTGCTATTGTCCAAACGCGGAACATGAATCATGCCGTTTTCGCCGGTAAAATAATGACTACCAGATGCGAGTGTAAAAGATGCGGTACCGCCGTGACGTACATGGCAAAGGAGGACTTTGCTGCGAATTTGGCGGCTTCCCAACCATCATTTCCTGCAGACAAACAGAAGAAACATCGCTGGGAGTCATTCACCAAACATGGGGAAGTATTCTTGTCTTTTGCCGGCATGCTGCTACATGATCTCTAAACAGAAACTTCGTGAACGATGTCAGGGGGGAGGGGGGCGGGGGGTTGTGACGGAAGATTTAATATTTTTCTCTCCTTACTGGCTTTGACATCTATCACTAGCCAAAATGATATCCCAGTCTCTAGTGTGAAACGCCGCAGTAATACAAACCAGGCCTCAAGAGCTTGTTGGACACGTAGTCGTACATGGCAGTGAGCTTCTGCTCCGAGCTGAAGTGCAGCCTCATCCCATACTGCCGAAACCCTTTTCGGACCTCACAGAATATCAGAAAACCAAACATGTTCATAAAATAACAAAAGGTTTTCCGATGTTAATAACAAAAGGTTCTCCGGCGCTCGGTGCATGGGGAAGATTCATAAACTGCTTCATCAGGCTCAGATTCATCAACTAACACCGCTGCCCATTCACGCGAGCGCAGAGCATTTCTTCGCGCTACCTTGAGGTGCGACAAGTTGAGATCGGCCACAAAGGGGCCAAGATCTGACACGTCCTGATAATGGTGACGAGGGGAGGTTGGTCGATGCTTTTATGAAGGAGCGGAGGGCCCAAAGAGGCAAAATCAGGAAAAAGAAATTTAAAAATTCAAATCTTGACCTTGAGATCCGTGTTCGAAACACATTGCAACTGGCAGGAGCCGGTCTAATATTGGAAGAAGGATTGGGTATAATTACGTGTTTGTGGGTAGAGAGATATCTCTCGAGTTAGAAGTCATCCTGAACGAATGTTGCGAACGTAGTCGTTATGTTGCTAGTGCCTTTAATTGCCCAATGAATGGTAAAGAGGCCAAACATGAAAATACAAAACTGCTTGCGTCTTGTTTAGACAATACCCCGTAGAAGAAAAATCGAGAAATAGCTTCATCACTGGAAAACTCATTGATCTCATTGTACGGCTCAGGCATCGCCATTCCTTCGGGGGAAGGTGGTGTACATGGATGGAAAATACATCGATGTTTCAGGAGCTTATTTTTCTCAGGAAGGGCGATATGAAGGGTATTCTAAGTACTGCTTTCAGGCATAAGTGTAAGACCTGGGGAGAGATGAAGTTCGTTGAGAAGTTCCTTCGCTTCTTGATCAGTGGCCTGGAAACTGCTATCCTTGAGAGGGAAAAAGAATGGCCGACTCAGTAGCCCAAGGAGAATCCTCTTCTTAAATCCGATTTGTCCAAATAAATCGTCGTCACGTGTCATTGGAATCTTGATACCGTTACCTAAATCCACGGTCTAAACGACATAAGCAAACAGTGAGCCGACAGAGAATTGGGCCCATTATTACTATGCAAATATTATATTAGTAATAGTCTCTAAATTTACTTGATACTCTGTTTTATTTTTCTCCCACACTCCATCCTGGACCTTCTTCCAGCCCTGCAAACACAGTTAGCAGAAACAGATCTTGTGCGTGATGCAGCCAAGAAAAAGGAAACCAGTGGCAAATAGTACCAAATCAAACTCATCCGTCTTCACCATATCTGGCGTGCCTCCCTCATTAGTATTGTTGGCCTCGATAACTTTTCGTGGGAAGAGTTTGACCATGGCTATTGTGAATTCTTCCACATGTCCAAGCTGGACAAAAAACACTTGTAAACGCACGTTAAAGATCCCTCTCGAACCAAGTTCATCCCCGATTCGCGCCACACACAAACCTATCGCATCTATAGATTTCAAAGCGGTCCTCACCAATCTCTTGGACTCATCTGACACGTCCGGCATGAGCAATCTGCTCACCGAGCAACAACCCATTGTTGCTTGCTTCCGACTTCAGAATTCAGACCGAAATGCGACTTTGGTCAGGTAAGATTCCAAGAATAGCCTCGAAATTCTAGTAAATCAGTTAAGACTATCAAAATGTTGCTGAAAATAGCGCACCAACTACAAATTGCACGATTTTATTTGTCCCGAGGCATCGCTTTTTCGCGTCTTCTCTATGTGGTAACGCTATTGTGGAAATTCAACTCTAAAATGGCCCCAGTTGTACACAATTTACCCTTTTTTCATTTCAGCCTCAAATCTCACATCTTATATACCAAAAAGTCGTACGAATATCATATACGACATCCAAAATAGAGATTTTTCCACATATGCAGGAAATGGCATTGTCGTAGTAAAAGAATTCATGTCGTTGTGGAATATTAAGTCCTATGCTCTTCACGGCGAGTTAAATGGACAAGAAAAATACCGGGATTTACATAAATCTGGAATAAATTAAGTGAAAATCAGAACAAAATTATCATATTTTCTTTGTCGCAATTCTAAATTAATTGCTCAAAATGGCGTCCCATAGGTCTGTGTAGTATGGGTTGGACCACCCGAAGAACCCCTCTTTTATCTTGAAAACAGGATGAATACCAACCCGTAAAATCTTCGCCCACCTTTTCCGTATATACTTTTGAACTGCCTTGAAGAAAATTGGAAGTTGGCGAGGTTCTTGGTGGTCCGAATGCTGGTTCGGAATGTGTACCTAACATTTTGTTCTATCGCAGAAATCTTCCCTCGGCATTATTCATGCTGATCATGGCAGGAATATCGGCTGCTGTTCCTTCTGGATCATTTAGAAGGGTCGCCTCGCCACAAGCTAGGTTCAGAGCCCCAATTCTCCCCTCCCGCAGTACTAGACAGCTCCGGCTCTCTGTAGAAGGAATCAAAGGGTAAACTTTAGCAACAATTAAAATTCGTCATTAGTATCATAGAAGTGGATCATAATATTTGGCATCAAAAGGTTTGAATCATTTGTTTTCGCCCTTTTCACACTTATCCTGTCTGTAGAGCGGGGCCTTTGAACGGCCTCCTCAACTCTTTCTACGAAAAGATGCAAAAGGCAACAGAGACGATGAAGGTTGGGACAAAATATTGTGCTTCCTCGACATCGCCCTCCCTCCCTCCCTCCCTCCCTCCCTCCCTCCCCCCCCCCCTGGTTTTTCTTTGCTGCAACCAAAACAACTTCTCCTCCCCTTAAGAGAGCTTTATCAATCTGGCTATTGAATGTAACATGACGGTATATAACAGAAGGACTTAGAATCCGCTGAGTATGAGGGATTTTCCACGGATGAGACCGTTCGAGTGATCGTTAATGGAGCACAGCAACCAAAGCTCGTGGATGTGACGCAGGCAGCTGTTGATCAAGGTTCCTAATATTCCGTATCAGCCATCTCTGCGCGCATGTATGTGATATAATACAGTGCCCGTTTGTGCGCTTATATGTGATGGTCATTTATGCATTTGAGGATTAAGCATTGAATGGCCTCTCTCACTGTAATTCTCTGAAAAGGGGCTGAGAAACTAGAGCAACTTGTGGTTGAGGCTTCAAAGGATGCATACCGCGTGAGCAAGCAAGGGCAGGAAGAAAGAATGAAGAAATACTTCAAGGTTACGAGATATATATGAAGTTTATTTAATGGATGTATTAATCGTAGCTGCACAACATACTTGCATCGAAGGCAAGTCTTTCTATCATCCATTCTCGTGTAGATTAGCCTATCTATCGGTGTTAACTATGCATGGGGAAATGCTACCAAATATGTGATTTTCGATATAAAATAATGCTCCTGCAGGATATGGGACTTCCTATGCCTCCCAACGCAAAGCTGCCGTTTTAATTAAAGCTGCATTCCAACGATTATATGGAACTGAACTCCGACAGGGATTCTTGCCAAAGCTCGCTCAATGTACGAATTATGCGCTCGCTGCTTGCTGTGGGGGTGCATTACTAAATCTGTTAAAAAAATAAAGAACAGTTTATTGCTTCGAATACATGCTGAACGTTAGATTTAGATAAAAATCAGAATGTCATCTTGGCTGTGTAGCTGCCGTTAGTTGTTAGCAGCGATCGAACAAAATGTTTCTTCTCTACTATAAATGTGGCATTATGTGGACAAAAAATATTGTGCGGCAGATGCAGTTTGCGTACATGCGACCACGATTTTCATTAGCTAGCCTAGCTTATTGCATATGTGTGTGACGGTCCAGCGGTGTACATGACCTAGATAACCATCGATCTAGCCCTGCTAGCTCCCAGCTAGCCTGCTTGGCGCAGGCATTTACGTACAGTGCAGTGCGCCGTGCGTGTATGTACACACGCATTATGTCGCGCTAGCGTGCTGTATTCGTGGCTCATGAGCAATGTGATGCGCTCAATTGCAATAGACAAAGTAATAGCACATGTGGTACACATATGACATTACATGTGAGACGGATGTAATGAAGAATTAAATTTTTTCAATGGTCATCCTGATGTAGCTGTGCAATGCAGCGGCTACAGCGCTAATGTTATGTCTGTTGATATTACATGTCTGTCATAAGTATCCCCTTCTTCTTCGCAAGTCATTTACAACATCTTTAGTTGTATCATTGTTACGCGTGATGGCAACGTCATGACAATGCTAGAATATCACCTCAAGTTGCTGTGTCCATCATGCGCAATAATCCATTGCAAATGCTTAACACCGCACACATATTAGGATGATAATAGAAAATGTTATTTTGATCAGCTCATTCATTGCTGCATCCGTCTCATATATGCATGCCGCACACATCTAAATAAAACTTAGCAGCTGCAAAACTAGCAGAAGGCTTCATGATGGGCATTGCTCTTAAAATTACACCAAAACGGAGTCGAGGTGCACGATGATCATGCACACACACATTCATGACGATCATTTGTCGCTAGGACGGGCTCTTCTCAGCAATGCTAGAATGACGCGAAACCAGCTACCAGGTATCCAGAGAATCATCAACTGACTACAGATACTTCCTACACCTTTTGGAACCGCACCTGCACCGCATCTTCAGCTCGCCATCCTTCTCCTTCGCGGTATACTTTGTCCGAGCACCTTGGTTGTATTTCCAGCATAACTCAGTCATCGGCTCGACGTCTTCCTTAGCGAATAGCGCCATCAGCGGCTTCGGAAACCTGCCAGTGAGACAAATGAGCGGCGAAGAAAGTTATGAGAGAAACATAAAAATTTTTCGAAAGAAAGAGAAATAATGAGAGGGGGGGGAAGGGGGGAGGAAAGGGAGAGCAAAACAACAACAAATACTAAACTGATTTCCTCCCCCACCGTTCTTCCAGCCAACACCACCCACATCCATGATGATTTCCTCTTGGGTACGACTACTACTACTACTACTACTACTACTACTACTCACTGGTTATCGAGGATGATCTTCACGCACACGTTGGGCTCGCAGCTGTGATTGAAGAATCGAGCGACATTTCCCCACAGATTTCCGTCGTTTGTAAACCTGAAGGGCTTTGGCCCCAAGCTCACCTCCGCGACGTACGTCGTCCCATCGTCCAGTGTTAGCTTCTCTCGTCGCAGTCTCTCCGCGGGGTCAAAGATAACTTCACCGAAGTAGCAGCAGATGTACTGACCCTTCTCTATTCGCTCCGTCGAGCGCACCCCCCCAGCCCTTCTCGCCGTAGTGAAACAGTTGCAGAGGCACCGACGTTGCTGGGAGAGGAGTGACGGGGGGGGGGGAGGGGAGGCGGCATTGCAGACGAAATAACGTTACTTGTTAGGAATTGTTCGTTTCGTAGCAAAATGCAAGGAAACAGATGGTTGATTGATAAAAACACGGAGGAAAACTGATATATGACACTGACGGTCTGCAAAGAGAAAGCTGATGGCGCTGCAAAGCTGAAAGGGACTAACAGCAGGCAGTTTCACGTCGATCCCGCTGGGAAGCTTCTCCCCCCCCCCTCCCCCCCTCCCTCTCTCTTTCTGTCTCAATCGGCTCTGCGAATTGTCAAGGTGTTGCTGCTAGGAAATAATGCGCGTCGATAACAGACGCAAAACAGCACTACCACGTATGCTGAGCTGCCTGAGCCTCCTGCTCATCGTCGCACAACGGCAGCCTGGGCTGCATTTATGGCTAAACTCCGGCTTCCACCTCGGCTCGATGGCGTTGTTCGTTCGCAGCGTGTCTGGGGACTGCCAGCTGTCTCGCTCCTCCTTGAACCTCTTCGAAAAGAGCGCTTTCAAAGGCTTATCGGTGAGCTGGCCGTTGCGGAGGAGGAACTTGGGAGCGACGCAGTAGCGGAAATAGGGGAGATTCGGTGCTTTCCTCTTCTCACTTTGCGTTTTCGTCGTTTTCGTTCTCGTCTCGGCCAACCGTCCTCTTTTGATATCGAGGTCGTTGGTTTTATTATTAGCCCTTTTGCCACGCTTCACGCCCCGCCCCCCCTCCCCCTCTTCCTGGGGGCCAACGGTCTCTTCGTTAGAAGAGGAAGAAATGGCAGGTATCGCAAACGGTTCCAGGCCGTCGGTTATGTCATCATACTCACCCAGCGATAAAAGAACAATGCGGTGACACTCAGTGTGCATTTCCTCGACAGATAGCGCCGTGGACGATGATTGGGCTGAGGAGGACTTTAAGGTGCTTGGGCGCCGGGGGGGCAGCGATGTGGAGGATTGGCCGACTCTATTCAATCTGCTATTCCTGATGTGCTCCTTCGCCGCCTCAATCGTCTTCGGCGAGAATCGAAGCTCGTACCGTGCATAGATGCCACTGAGAAAGCTAGGTAAGAAGGAGGAGGGGGGGGGGGGAGAGAAGGGGGGGGGAGGGGGCGTGAGCAAATAGTCGTTGTTGTAAGCCAGGAAATCACCACGGGATAGAGGGCCTCATTTAGGAAAAAGGTTTACGATGTTTTCACGACTCACTCGATATCCCCGTAGTCAACGAGATGATCTGCGAGGTACTTCCCCTGCTTGTCTTTCACGTTTAAGCTTGCACCCATCTCCACGAGGATCTTTACAGCCTCTACACTCCTTGCCCAGTGAATAGGATAGAACCTGCATCAGCATATAAGTATATATATATATATATATATTGTGTGTGTGTGCGTATGTATACGTGATTACTATCAGTATTATCGCCTTTTCGCAAAACAAACACATACACACACACACACACACACACACACACACAATCGCGTACGTGCATAGTGACTGCTGTAGCAGTCTCAGCAACGCCTCCTCTTCTCACACGAATTACCAAACGGTGACAAATTGATGACTGTCGTACAAACGGTCTATATATATATATATATATATATATATATATATAGAGAGAGAGTGCACATGTAAAATATATCTACGTATAACATATCTACTCTTCCTCATACCCGCATGCATCGAGGTCGTTCACCAAGCGACGAATCATCGTTTTCCCCGTTTTGGGATCCTATCGAGAATGATGACTCAGCCAGAGCAACAACACGCAATCCAACCACATATTCATAATACACACACACACACACACACACACCACACACATATATATATATATATATATATATATATATTATATCATTAATTGATATCATTTCACGAGCTCCTTCGTTACTACTAGTCACCAACCTTATACTTGGGCGGCGCTCTTTTGTCTGCATAAAATAAGGGCAGAAGATGCACCAGCAAAGGGGGGGAGAGGCGTGGGAGAGTTCAGTATTCAGTGCATGATCAAGTGCCGACATCTACGCCTAAACAACGAGATTTCTATAAGGAAAATACTTTCGCGATCTCGCAGCATCCGCACGGCTCGCGTCTGGCGCGCGCCCTTTCCCTTCTCCTCTCTCACGATGACTCGATTCCTCTTCTTCTCGGTCCTCATTTCCGCATGGCCAGCAAGCGAGATCTCGCAATCCCTGAGAGCCGCTAAGGCATCGACGGCGTTGTGCTCAGCTGCAAGGGCAACGGCATTCTTCCTCGCCTTTGCATGGTATGACTGTGCGATACACACATGCACAGGGAGGGGGGGGGGGGGGGGGGTTGTATTTTGAGGATGGAGAGGAAGGGAATGATTCTAACATGCGCCTGATTCTTCTTAACAACTCTTACTTCTGGTATCCTATCGATTGATTAAGAAGACGTAAGCACTAGATACCACGCTCACCATCACTCAGACGTACGTGCTGGCGTTTGTAGAGGTCCGCGCCGAGTCAAAGAGCAGCTTAACCACCCGCGCC
>ADNK01001914.1:0-18707 GCA_000320545.1 Bigelowiella natans CCMP2755
TTTCCATTATGATTACTTTCCTCACCGATATGACTATTTTTCAGCTCGACAAACATTCAGGGCAGAATCGGCCCCCAAAGTGTCAGTTAGAAAGATCCCACTCAATCACACAATCACACACACACACACACACACACACACACAGAGTGAGAGAGAGATGTGCCATCATCATCATCATCATCGTCGTCATCGTCGGCTGTCTTCTCCATCTCTAGCACCTTGTTGTCCGGTTAGATATCGCTTTGCGCCATTCTCTCGAAGCGGTGCCCTAGCAGCTTAAACACGGCGTGGGCAACTCCCACCCCTCCCCCATCCCCCCTCTCAGGCTCATTATTGGGATGCAGCACTCCGCATGTACGCGTCTTCAAAGGAGATTAACCTTAAGCCTGAGGAGATGTGGGGAGGAATGGCAGTTGCCCACGCCGTGTTTAAGCTGCTAGGGCACCGCATCGAGAGAATGGCGCAAAGCGATATCAAACCGGACAACAAGGTGCTAGAGATGGAGAAGACAGCCGACGATGACGACGATGATGATGATGATGATGGCACATCTCTCTCTCTCTCTGTGTGTGTGTGTGTGTGTGTGTGTGTGTGATTGTGTGATTGTGTGGTTGTGTGGTTGTGTGTTTGTATGCGTATGTAGACGTTTGGGCCGTTTATAGACGGAGCAGAGGTATTTTCCGACTGGAGAAGGATGAGTAAGGTAACATTATCAATGATAGGAATAGCAGTAGTAGTAGTAGTAGTAGTAGAGAAGTACTTGCAGTAGGAAGTTATCAACGTGATATATATATATATATATATATATATATATAAATTATACATGAAAAGACGTGATATTATCATCAAAAGACGTGATATTTATATAATATATTATATTATTGAATTTCTGTAGATTCTCAATAATATATATATATATATATATATATATATATATATATATATATATTCTCCATTGATATAGGTGCTCGTTCATGCCCGGAAGCTTGGGGTCTCCACAACCCAGAGAATGTACGAAATCGTCATCGCAGCTTGCAATCGGTATCTATGCCCGAGGATTTTATTATTATTATTATTATTATTATTATTATTATCATTAGTATTAGTAGTAGTAGTAGTAGTAGTAGTATGAGCAGGAGGAAGAGGAGGAAGGGGAGGGGGGGGGGGAAGAGGAGGAGCTGACACTACTTTAGTTGGAGTATTAGAGAGAAGGGAGAGAGGAGGAAGTTAATGGAACAGTGCTCCTGCTGCTGCCTTCACCTGCTACTACGAGTAACGCTTGCGTGTGGGATTGGATCTAACCTAGATTTGGGGATTATTGGCTCGGATCAGCTGAATTCTTGCAGATGGTGGAGGTCTCTATCAATTGAGTAGTAGGAGCAGCACTTGTAGCAGTAGCAGAAGAAAGTAGTAGTGAGTAGTAGTAAGTAGTAACGGCGCGCAGATAAATAGCCAGGGAAAATACTCTTGGAGAAAATCCCTTACAAATGTTTTGTTGTAGTTGAATATAAATTGTTTATACATAATATATATATATACATATTATATATATATATATATATATATATATATATATTGAGCTCACTCGTAGCCTATACCCTCCCGCATTGCATTATTCTCTGTGCATAGGAGGGTCATTGGCCATCCCAACCGACACTGGAAGCAGGGCTTATTGCTATGTGCCGAGCACAGCAGGTGGTGGTGGTGGTGAAGAGAGTAGTGTGTTCTCAGAAGTCAAATAATTGAGGCGCTCTTTTGATAACGATGGCAGTGATGATGATGATGATGATGATGGTGATGATGGTGATGATGATGGTGGTGATGTGTACATATCAATATCAATATCAATATCAATATATATATATATATATATATATATATATATATGTATATTAGTGGAGGAGAGCTCTTGACGTACACAGAAATTGGACGCAATCTGGAGATGACAATGAGAGCCATTCATACAAGCAGCATCAGCAGCAGAAACAACAACAACAACAACAACAACAAAATGTGCTGCCTAGCCATGACCCCCTTGCCAATACGATGAGGCAAACCAAGCCGAGTACCCAACAAATCGAGGGAGAAGGGAGGGAGGGGGGGGTACTACGCATCCATCGGAGTTCTAAGGTTCAACCCGCACACACAAGACACACACACACACACACACACACACACACACACACATCCAAGCAATAGCAATGGCCGGCTAGCATGCATTCGATACACATTCCTCAGTTATTCCCCCTTGTTTCTATTCGATCTCGCGCTGCTAATCTTGCTTTCCCGGCCGCATATATCTCACCCGACGATGCGTCAGCGAAAAAGGGCTTCGGTTGACGTCAGCGAGGACATCTACGGGGAGCTTATCCGGTACTTTGACAAGTGCCCTTTCACCCGCCCAGCGATCAATCTGCACCGTGTTCTTGCGAAGTGGCCAATGTTCCATCGCATCGGGGCAGTACTCCGCCATGCTCCGCATTCTATTTCTCGACTTTGACCTCCGTGTTATTATCATGTATGCAAATTGCTTACATTATATATATATATATATATATATATATATATATAATTCAGAGCTGCGGGATGTACGCGCCAGTGGAAAAAGGCACTGAGTCTTTATCAAAGGTCAGCATGCAAACGAAGCAAGCATGATATGAACGGAGTGATTATTACCATACTCAATATATATATATATATATATATATATATTTACATGACGTTTGTGTGTGTGTGTGTGTGTGTGTGTGTGTGTGTTTAATGCACTTATGATTGTTACTCCGTGTAGGATGGAGAAGCAATTGCGCTTTCGGCCAGGCAATAAAACACGAATCTAAAATCATCTTCTCCCCGCCCCTCTCTCTCTCTCTCTCTCTCTCTCTCTCTCTCTCTCTTTATCTCTCTCTCTCTCCCTCCCTCTTCCCCTCTTTTCCTCTCCTTTAACTCAATCCGAATCGGGTTGAGGCCGCACACGTATGGGTATGCGCGCGTGCGCTGCTTGCAGCACCCATCGTGGTTCCCATATTGTATTCTCGTAAGCATGATTTGCTTTCGTTACTGTTTCCCATTGCCTCATATCAGCATTCGAGTCGCTGCTTGAAGCTCTTATCAACTCTGGCCAATATCAACGGTAAAGAAATAGAAGAAGGAAGGGGGGAGGGGGGGGGGGGATACCGCGTGATATCGATCTGTTTATCTTTCGCGTTATATGCCCGATGCAATCTTTCTCGTGCGTGTTTCAAATGCAATCGTCCAACGCGTTCATTCTGTCATTCAAAAGCGGACTCTGCTGCTTCTCTTCGATGCCAGACCGTCTGTTTGAGCTGCGTGTTCCCCCTCCCATGTCCTGCCCTCTGCTTATTAGCGCTGTGGACTTTGCAAACGAGCTCGAGGCGCAGCCTGACAAATACTACATCGGCGCGAAGACCCGAGCCCTCATTGTACGGATCTAGCTGAGCACTCCTTGCTCTTATTGATGCCATTTCAGAATCCCCGACCCGAGTGCCCTGCAACGATGCGTGTGTTTGTGTGTGTACGCGAGAGAAAGAAGCCTGAATCGGCAAGCTATTGCGATGTTATGTTATGCAGCGGCACCCGTGTATATACACACCAATGCAAACTTACATAGTACTTAGTTTTTGTGAAACTATATCTATATCAGCGTCGGGCCGAGCGTATGGCTGCGAGTCAAAACGATCTTCGGCTCATGCTTACAGATGAACCCGAAGGGGTGGGGAGGGGGGGGAGAGAAGGAGGAGGAGGACCTCAAGGTGCTGTTGTGTTCAGAATGATTTGGAAGAGGCATGAGGCATGATCTATGTGTGGTTGCTGTCGCTGCTTGATGATTTAAATATAGGGTCAAGAGAGTTTCACACACACACACACACACACACACACACACACATATATCATATATATATATATATATATATATATATATATATATATACATATAGTGCATGCATATGGT
Organism: Bigelowiella natans CCMP2755; assembly: GCA_000320545.1. Classification (NCBI taxonomy): domain Eukaryota; phylum Cercozoa; class Chlorarachniophyceae; genus Bigelowiella; species Bigelowiella natans. The sequence goes on from ADNK01001914.1 coordinate 3,971, forward strand.
TTGTGTGAGTGTACCTAATACGACTCTATACCAGAGAGAGCTTTCCAAAGACGCCACCCCCCAGGGCATCAACAACAGGGCAAAACGTCGTCTACCGAAGCCGCCAACGAGGCAAACGGCAGAGGCCCTCCTAGAAGTACAGCCTGTGGTATTGACACCGAGGACCGAGAGTACTCTCCTTTTGCAAGGTGCTATCAGATCTATGGCAAACGTCGATAATACAGGCTAAATCAGGGTTCAGGGATATGAATCAGCAGCGGTGTCTTTCGAGTATTTCTTACACATTCGGCGTGTTTGAAGATACGCATGCTCGTTGTCATCTCGCGATTGCGAATGTGAGCGACACGGAAAATGCCATTACGTGACACTGCATTGCTTCCTATGTGTGATAGGGTGATATGGGGCGCCATGGAAGATGAGCTGCAGAGCGACGAAGTAAAGTGGGAGAAGGTCTTTTTTTTCCACACGCAGGGCGCGCCATGCCCCCCCTTATTTTTCTCTGCCATTTGAATGAAAATGGGAAGGGGAGGGGGGGGACAGACGCGCGCAAAGCATCATCCGTTTGTGTGTGCATGTTCTCTTGCCACCGCAGAGCACCAGCCGGTTTTTGTATGATACGTCTTTGAAACAAGCCGCTCATAATACTTGTCTTGACATCGGCTCTATTGCTGCCAGTTTTTCAATAGATTTCGCAGCGACGGGGGAAGAACCAATGTGGGAGGGGGGGCTGCCGGCGCAGCTTCACTTCCAGCTGTAGAAGGAGCGAAAGGAGAAGGAGACGGAGCGAGTGTCGAAGCCATTCCCTGGCCACGCTCGCTAGTACCCTCTGGAAGCTACCATGGCCACAACAAGATCGATATGTAGGGAGACGATGACAAACACACATCCAAAAATGTGCGAGTAGTAATAATACGAACGGTGCTGTCCCGCACACCGGGGTCATTTGGGCCTTTTGATTATCCTAGAATACTCTCTAGATGATGGTGCTTTTGTGTAGTGGCTGGAGATCGTGATTTGCTTTCTTCCTACAATTGCTATAAACATTCCATTTTTTTATTTTTTATAACTATTTCTTTCCACGCCTGGAACTCCGACTCTAATCAGACATTTTTAGATGTAGCACGGCGTGTGTGTGCGTGGGTATGAATCATGATCCTCAATGCTGAGTATATTCTTGAAGAGTGACCATAGCTTTCGCGTTATGCTAACCGCGCCTTGACCATTAACGAAACAGCATCCTCACAATCATACGTCTCGAAACTATGCAGGCGCTCTCGAGCTTACTTCGAGTACCTAGCTTCGCGAGGCTACTTCGGAGCAAAGAAGTAAGGATATGTAATATATACCGGTGATGCATAGAATGGCAGGTTTGTTTTTGCGGTGTACACTAGGAAATCCAATTTCATTAAGTGGCCTGGTTTTTGGTGTCGCGGTGCAGTGAACGCCAATGCGGTTGCTCCTATGAAGTATTCCATCGTAGTTTCAGAGTCGATGAATATGTTAATCAACCGGATATCAGGTATTTGAAGGCGCTTATTCTCCGATGGCATCCTGATAAGGCACGTCACATGACGACAGATGTGTACCTTATATATCGCAACTATCATTATCATTGATGCGCAGGAATGTGTGAGCTATATGTGGGTGCGTGTATTCTGTGTATGCATATGTATATGTCAGTGCGTGTGTGCGTGTGCGTGTGTGCGATGTATCTTCCCCCCCCCCTTCTCTCTCTTTTCTTTATTTTGCACATGACCATAAAATTGAGGTGTTTGGTGTGTTTCTGTTAGTTTTTGAGGCTAGTAAGAATTGAAGAATTGGACCGGAAGAAAATTTCAGAGAGGGTATTATGTTCCATACGTTTGTATATGTCTATAGAATTTGATGTGCTTTCGGTTCTTGATTGTATTGCTTACACTCCTTACTAACAGCATCCATATTCTCTCCCACCTCCCCTCCCCCCTTCTCTCCTGTTCTCTATTTCACATACATGCATACGAACGCACACATAAATACACGTGTACGAGTGCTCTGTAAAAGATACGCTCGCTGGCGAGTATGCTTACACTGACAGAAAATGAAAAAACAAAGCAAACAATGGAGAACACGACGACTAAGAGTGAATTGTGATTTGTTCTATGGATAAACAATAGCTTCACGTCCTCAGCGTCTCGCTCAACGATTTATTGAGGCACATAGAGACCATGGAGCAGCAGCGGATAGGACGATAACATCGCAATATTTTCGTCGAGACAATCACTAATCTACAGGAAGTGAGTTCGCGGATGTACTCTACAATTGTAGCAGCATAATGACACTACTGCACTTTTTTGCTTCGATCGATTAATACAATAGCTGTCTGCACGCAAGATCAGCATGCATTGGAAAATCTGTCGGCGTACGTAAAGGTTGTGCAGTGTTCGTTGCAGCTAGGCGTGTGTCACACAATCACATCGCAGTACATGCACAGCAAACACGCACTTTCGCGTGGCATGCAACGGCAACGACAAGCACGTCGCAACACGAAGCACAGCTAGCGCAAAACCTCTTGCTCAACGAGTGTTTCGTCAGATGCAGCTTGATCGAGCTAGGTCAATGCTCAAGCCATGCGAACAAAGAAACGCAGAGAAATGAGGAAAATTTAGGCGACATTCTCAACCGTTGCCCTCACCAGTGCATTCTCAACCGTTCTAGCGTTGCTAGCGTTGCCCTGAAGAGCAACAATCCTTCGCATGGGAGCATCGTTGCAAACCTCAAGAGACACGTCTAGACGTTGTGACGTTTGACCCCGTCGCGGCATCTGAAATCGGCCTGCGTTGGTTTCTGCGTCCGTTCCACTTTGAGGCAGGAAGATCATGTTTTCCAACACGAACGGAGGAGCTCAACGTGCGCAAGAGCCGGTGCACTAGTCTCTCAGTGTTGGCATTGAACATTGAACATTGGCGTCTCGGCGTCATGGCGCACGTTGTGGAAAACAACAAATTCATTCATTTATCGTTGTCGCGACATTCATTTGTCGTTGTCGCACATTGAAAATCCGACGGATTTTTCCTTAAAAAATCACCGGATTTCTTTCTCAGTGAGCGTTTGTCCGACCCCCACCCCTGTTTGATAAGGTCGGAAGGAGGCATGATCGAGGTGGTGGCTCTTTGCCTCCTGGCCTTGCAGGCCTCCACAAGTGCAACTACCCACCACGATAACCACCGTGTCCCTGCGCTAGAGCGTGTTTTCGGCTCGAGAGAAGAGTACTGGAACGGGGGCTTCCCTTCCGGGTGGTTTGGTAAGTTGGCTTGATGATCGCATCCTACTCTCCCACTGCACTTGTAATCAACAGCCCGTTGTCCTACCTAGGATCTAACATGTTGGCGAAGGAGAACTCGTCCCAGGTGGTTACTGCATGCTCTAACTGCAAACGGACGGGGCTCTGTTGAAATGACCGCGCTCATGTACATGCTACGAACAACAGGTGGCAGAGATCGGAAAGTACAAAATGGCAAATTTGGGATGGCAGCACGAGATATGGCCTTCCAATTTTTCACATCTTGCACAGACTCAAATCTCGCAGCTCCAAGCCATCAAGAAAGCGCACCCTTCGCTTCCTCTATTCCTGTAATACATACAAAGCAACGGTTGTAGATAAAACGGAAAGAGCCTTTTCAGGGGGGAGGGAGGGGTAAAGCTTTATCAGATGGAAAGCGTCTTCCTTCCGTTAGCTCCTCAGGACACAATGAAACTGTTGAAATATCAATATCAATATATATATATATATATATATATATATCATGTAGCGCCAACTTAGCGCCAACTTGAAGGAAACGCATATATCTCATGTACACGTGTACGAATTTCTCGAATGCCAACCACCAGCGTGTCCTTTTCATAGGTACCTTCCAGCAGCTTTCGCGCCATGTATATACTCCGCCCTCGACTCGATCGTGAAGGACCCTTCGGTTTACGAGCAAAGCGGCGGTAGAGTCGTATACATACGCTACAGCATGCCCTCGCTTATCGACACGACATCTCGAGTTCTAATACTCAAACCTCCAATTTTTAATTTCCCCCCCCCCCCATTTAAAAGGCAAGTATCACAACTGGTTCCTGCAGTCTACAGGCCAGCAAGAGCGGCCAAGGTACCTATTTTGCCATTCTTCTATCGCTGCGAATGCGCATAGTTGTATAGAAGAATGTAAGACCGACGCTACTTATAAATGCGGATTAGCTTTGCTCACCACAAGATTCACATTCGTACGCATTTGTAGAATCTCCCGCTGCTTTATCCTCTTCTGCGTTATTTTCCAACAACATTGTAGTTCGGGGGAGGGTTATCTTAATACATTGTAAGATCATCAGTTCAGAATTCCTTGAGACTGCTGCTGCTGCTGCTGCTGCTGCTGCTGCTACTGCTGCCACCGCTGTCAAACATAACACTTGCTGTTTCTATTCTTTTCGAAATGAACAGCCCCGGGCCTCTCTTCACCAGGGGGTTCTGCACCGATGTCAGTTGAATTGAAGCGATAACCGCATATATATATATATATATATATATATATATATATATTTATATCATATACACATCGTCTCCTTTTCCAGCCCCCTCTTCCCCTCTCTCTTCATAATAGTGCCTCTATTACTTTGTCGCACACGTCACATCTCTCGCCTCTCCTCGCTACTCGCCTGGTGCACAGCACGGAGATAGTTGGAGCCTCACTGGAGGTCTGTTTCATCAGGTGAAAGCGAACGTCTCAAAGCAAAACTGCTACGCTGCATATTGGAATTATGCGAACGCAGAAGCACGGCAGTATATACTCCGTGAGCTCATTGAGCCCCTGTGTAAGTTCCCAATACGAAGAAGTAGCATCGGAGCAAGCGTGATAGGAAAGATGAGGGAGGGGGGGAGAGGAGGGGGCATACTACGCTTCTCTTTTTTCCCCCTCTTTAAAGTTGAGCAAAATCCGGCAAGCTTAAGCTATTGTGCTCTTTTATAAGATAATATCGGTTCCAATGCTATCCAATGTTCAACTGTTATCCCCCCTCCCCCCCCCTTCCTTGTTCTTGGCGAAGGGGGCATATCGCATTTCCTAACTGCGGTTTGTGGTATTCTACTGCTGCTGTTCGCAACGATATAACTAGTGCTTGAGCAGGGCTTTGACGGAATCTTCTTCGATACTGTCGACTACACGCTTGACCAATTTCCACAGTATGTGTTGGGATGTGTTGTGAGGAAAGAAAAAGGAGGAGAGACGGCATTATAGCCGAGCCATTATTAGATTGCTGAGAGCGTTGTTAGCGTGTTGCGGGTTGAAAAGACGCAGTTGTGGGTATAGACGCAGTTGTGTTGTCCGAATGGAACATCTATGGTAGCGATGAGCTTTTATTTCTGGAAATAATGTCGGTGCGTGTGCGTGTGTGCGTGTGTGTGTGTGTGTGTGCGTGTGTGTGTGTGCGCGCGCGCACGCGCGCATGTTGCTGCTCTATGGAAGATTCAACATCACAAACATTGCTGGAGATCCCGGGCAGCAATGTGAGACGTTTTGGTCAGGAATGCTAGAATGGCAGGTGGTGCTCGCCGTGCGTTCATTTCTTGGAGCATAATATATATATATATATATATATATATATATAATGTATACTTTCTTCCTCTCCTTGAATTTTTCACCGATTACATCGAAGTGTTTAAATCTCGCCACAACTAACCCCAACATCAGTCTGAGCTCGTGAAAATGCTCGCTGCGAAGGGGGAGGGGGGCAGAGCCCTGCTGCCAATGCTGTCCGTTGTGCACGACAAAGTGAATTTCTTCGAGGCCAACGAGAAGGCATATCTCAACGAGAGGCGGATGGTTGATAAGGTTCCCTTTTGACCACGATGGTGTATCTATGTCCTGTTTCATACCGATTAGCAGGGAGGGGGGGTGAGGGGGGGGGGGGGTCCGACGCGCACAATTCAAATTTTTTTCTGTGTGTGTTATTTTCTTGCAAAGATGGGTACTGGCGGCTGGGTTCGGTACTACGAATTTGTAAGGGGTAACTATATTATTATCAGTACTATGAGCATGGCTATCAGATATAACGCTCTGTTGTTGCGACCTGAGCACGTCAATAAAACATACATCCCGGCTATTTGAGAGCTCACGAACGATCTGCCCATTGATTTTGAGCGGCTGTGCGCGTGTTACCCTCGCGGCTGGTTTCCCTAATATTAGGAGAAACCGCCTACCAGGTTCTGGAGAACATGAAAGTCGAGGCGAAAATGGGGATTCCAGTCGTCATGCATGTGTACGTACGAATGATGAAATAACAGCATTCAGTGTTGCATCAGCCACGCTGCCGCAGAGAGAAAGCATCCCTCCCTGTGCAGATATTCTCTGCACGGAAAATCATTTTTTCCCTTTTTAGTGAGTTTTCTCTATATGAATCGATTATTCATCAAATGCAGGTATATGAACAGCGCTGATGAGGACTTGACGACTCATATCGCTCTCTTCCTCATCGTGCGTGGCGACTACTTCTTCTTTATGGCGTCCACGGGGTGGTTTGACGATGACTGGCACTGGTAGAGCTGCCTGTGCATCAATTCGCATAAATAGTTTTACACATTTGGGTCGATGTGTTTTTATGTGTGTGTGTGTGTGTGTGTGTGTGTGTGTGGTGTGTGTGTGTGTGTGTTTGTGTGTGTGTTTGTGGGGTGCGCGTAAAAACACACTGCAGTTTGCAGTTGATGGTATGCTCATCATAGCAAAAACCCTTTATTTTTACAATATAAAATAATGATAGGAATCAAGCTTACGATAGGGAATATGGCAGGCCACTAGCCCCTCCCAGGACATTCGTCCCTCCTGCCGGGGAGGGGGGTATAGGCTGGACCCGCAATTATACCCACTGCGATGTGACTTTGTTGTGCGAGCATGCTAATGCTACAGGCTGTGTTGGTAGCATAGATTTCAAGTAATCGTAATCATGCAAAATAGTATTTATTTAAATCACAACGTTTGTTTGATTGTTTTTGGGTATTTGGCTCGTTCATATGCATGTCTAGATGTAATGCAAAGCTTGCAGGTTTGTCGCGCAGCCTACTTTAAGTAGTACGAACATATAATTATACATCAATTGCTAACATTACAACAAGTCACATGGCTAGCTAGCTAGATTGCAACACGTCGCATATGCATTATCGGTCTACGTCCTTACCAGCGGCGCAGAGTCGCATCTAGATTATGTGAAACTGGCGCGAAATTAAGCAACAGTCGCCAATGACAAGGCAACTGAGTGCGCACGCCGTTTACTAAGAAATACAAGTCTATCGCATGAGAAGCGTAACAAGATGAATATCACGTGGGCATGCTAGCATGGCTAGATTGGCCTTGCAATGAATGTACATGTCATTATCGGCTGCTGTTATTATTGGGAGACAACATTTTATAAAATACTGATAAGGTAGCCGATTGTAAGACTGACATACGCGTTAAATACCATGCTAAATTCTTGCTACACCGCTCACTCCCAAAGAAAAAATCAAAGATGCTCAATATAAATATAAACATGGTGAATAGGTATTATGACAATAACTAGCTAAAGCTCTAGGTTCTGACACGGTCCTGAGAAGCACTAATTCTTTATGCGAAAAGATGCGTTGATAGCACAGGCCTGGTATATGCGATTTTATCACTGTGTACACAGTTGAATATGTGGAATGCCTTCTCGTTCCCGCCCCCCCGCTATGACAGGGTTATTATTGCTGTCTCGTATCGTTCTTCTCTTCGTTGTTTCTAGGCCTCCTCCTCCTCCTCCTCCTTCTCCGGTATAATTCAAACCGATTCCTAGTTCAAGCAGAGAACACAAATGCGCTCCTTGCCAGCATCCTCTGCAACACTTCTTTCAACGTTCATGCTTAAACTCGCATTCCTTGCCCCCCTCCTCGCCGCTAGACGGCTTCTCGGTTTTCGATGTTTTTGCTGCTGCTTGTATCATCGTCTTGCTGCGCACAGCTTCCCTCATCTTTGGGCTCGGCGTGCTCCTTTCTTGCTCATCTGTACACCACACATACGGGTATTGAAAAAGAGGGGGGGGGGGGGGGGGGAGGGGAAGGAGACGGCGACTTTTAGAACAGGTCGAACGACGAAAGGCGAGAGTATTTATCACGTGAGCGCAATTTCAAGATGCAGTCCGCGCATATTGACGTATCTATCCTTCATTAAGTATATCAGGAGTAGTCGTCTGAGCTGAAACCGTGAAAACCCGTCAAATTAGTTCCTGGTGAAATCTAGTCGCTACCTTGGGCTGCGGCTGCTTGTGAGGCCGCGGCTGTCTTCGCAGCATCCTCGCCACCGCCTTGCCCGCCTGTCTTGGGACGAATGTCGCAGCTCCGAAGAGCTCCCCGATGACATTGCGGTAGGGGCGAGAGGGCCTCATAGCGATTTCAAAGAACCCAGCCGGCCGCTGCTTCTCCACCTTCGGTTTTGCACTACCGCTACCCATAGCAAGGCCCCACAAGGAAGAGAGCTGGGTTGACGTAGACGAGGAGGAGGAGGGGGAGGAGGAGGAGGAGGCAGCTTTCCTCTTGGGCATATCCGCACTTCTTTTTTTGCTACCACCACCACCACTGCTGCTGCTTCTGCTACTAGCACTATCACCCTCGCCGTTGTAGCTTCCATACCCGTAGTAGCGTCCGTAGGGGGAGTCGTCATCGTCGTCAGTAATGGCGGACAGGGGCCTGCGTGTGTTATCCCCGGCGCCGTAAATGAAGCCCGCGAATTTGCGCGACACGATTTTCGCACCGTCGGCGCACCCCTCGCCGATGGTGCTCGCGCAGTACATGCAGCCGTTCCCGACTGCGCGTGCATACTTACCGCACTCGATACCCACGACGCGAGCTCCTCTGATCACCTTTGATATCCCGCCAAACTCGCTGTCGTAGCAGAGGTCCTGGGACGAAGCCGGGTTGCTGCAACGGAAGAACTCGTCCAGAGAAGGACCGCCCTTCAGCGCGAAGACGATGCCCGTTGTTAGTAGGGAGATCAGGATTATCGACTAATGTCACGCGTTGGCGTGTGAGAGGGAGAGTACAGGAGGAGGAGGAGGAGGAGGAGGAGGAGGAGGAGGAGACAGAGGAGACAGAGGAGAGAGGGAGGAGGAAGGAAGAGTGAGTCTCGAGTGAAGAAGATACCGAAATCAATGTAATGAGAGATATAAGCCACACCGAAACAGCACATCATCCCCTAATATTTATGAATCTTCATTTCGACTCTCTACTTCTACCACCACCACTACGCTTTCTCTCATAGACTTTCCCACAGTTTTATCGTTCTGAGATACCATGAAGTAAACCCGGCAGAAATAATCGTGGTCGCAGCCTCTGGAGGGCCTCCTTTTCCGCCTCTTCAAAGGCATTTTCTCGTTGAACTTGGTCTTCCTTGGGGATCGGCCCTTATTCCGTCGAAGAAAGTAGTGGTAGTCATCAACATAGCGTTGGCCGGGCATCGTGTAGATTGACTTTGTAGTTGTTCAAAGGAAAGCGTCTAATTAGTTGGTTTCTTCTCCTTCAGTGGAACGGGAGGAGATCGTTGCTCTACAACGTTCCCTCTGGTCTATTTGCTACTGTTGCAATGAGACTAGTTTTACTAGTTTCTCCTCTTGGATTACGCCCTCCGAAACGACGAGGAGCTACTCTCACTCTGCAGTAAACAAAATAATGGGGGGGGGGGGGAGAGGGGAGAGAGGGCGTCAAATCCGACGGGAAGGATTGTCCTTCTTCGAAAATAGATCTATTGTGCCCAAGATTGAGAAGTAACAAATACTTTCTTGAAGCATCACGATGAATATCACACACTGTGGATGTCATATGTGTTGCCTACTTCGGTTAGACGACTACTTCGTCGATGTGACGACCGATCTCTTCTTCGGCCTCTTAAAGTGGGCTACATCAGGTTGAAGCAAAAAGGAAAAATGCAGAAGAGAGTTGCCAGGCTGGCCAAAAAGCAGAAAAGATCGGTAAAACTAGCTTTTTTTTCGACACCCCGAAGAACACACACCACCCCGTCTCTGCCACTCAAGCTGCTTGGAGAAATGCACAGACAGGACACAAAAAATACCACGAGCGAGGTTTTCTTCTTGCTATCTTTGGTCCAAGTGCACGAACGCAAGCTCCCTATTCGCGAGGAACTTGCTGGGAGGGGCGGGTAAGAGAGAGCCTGAGCGGTCTTTTCTTTGTGTGTGACAAACTCGGATCGCTGCAACTAAGCAAAATAAACCAAGAGATCGCTATGTCGTTGCATGTTTTTCTCTCTTGTGACAAGTAAACATTGTTGTCGCATGATAAGAAGGTGGTGTGTTTTAGCGAAAATCTTGTTTCTCATATCACGTCTCTTAGCTTTTTTTCAGACTATTGCATCGCAAAGCCATAAACAGAAGGAGGATTTTCTCGCATTAACAAGTTACATGCAATGTCGCCAGATAAAAACTTACTATGTTTGTAGATAGGGGCAGCTAGGTAAGATATTAATTCAGAATCAGGTCATCTTTTTTAATACACTCGAAGGGAGGAGATCAAATCTATTTTTTCCAAACGACGTGTGTAAAAACTGGTATTTCCTTATAATTGCAATATTGTGCTCGATATGAAGAATATTTTATGCTGTCTATTTGCTGAAATCTTCCGCTTGTTTGACGAAAAGAAGTGGTGTTCTCTTCTGTCCAACGTTGAAATAGGCGTTTCTTCACCTCTTTGCATGTTTTCTTTTTGACTTCCTTGAGAAAAGCCAAACTTTGTCGAATATTGTTCTGGAAATCGGGCTGAATAATGGAGTACGCTTTCCTTTGATAGTGTTCATACGGGACTTTCCGTTGTTTCCTACTACGACTTGTCTATTGATTCCTATTCCAGGAGATCGCCAAAATTTCACAGGATATTTTACTCATGCGTCAACAAATCGGAAGCTGTTTTTAAGAAAATAAGACAGCGTTTAAAGGAAATGGTACCGGTAAAACAACGAATAGTTCCTACACGAGAAAATCAATTCAAATGAGTCTTTCTGCCCGAAAGATCCTTTTTTCTTCGATGTTAGGAGGAATCTAATGTCGTAGTATCCTTATTCATACGATTTAGTCCATTTTTACTCGGTTTATTACCTCAGCTACGTAGTTCGTGTGTGGGCATCTGATTATTGGAGAGAAAACCAAATTCCGCTGTTCGCAGAGGGCAAATCCCCATGAAAACTCTGGTTTTCTTAGCCAGAGTTGGGATGGAAAATAAGCGGAAAACATCGTAAAAGCAAGGACTCTCTTAGATTCCGAAAATCCGTTGTCAATCGGATCCCAGAGACCGGCAAACTCGCAATGGCTGCTACTGAAATCCCGGAACTTAGTATGAGTGATCATTTCGCCGTCCCAGCAAGCACACCCAGACCCGCCGTCACTGATTCTTATAATTAGAGTACAATTTTAAGATGCAAGGGCTCCACCATCGTCATCTTTTGAGATATGGGTGCAGCAGCCTCAGTAGTAGTAGTAGCAGTAGTCGTAGTAGTAGTAGTATCTGCTTCGTTCAACAACACAGGAGCAAGAAGAGGAAAATGGAACTTCCCTTGGTGTCCCCCTGCGGTACTGGGAGGAGGGGTGATTACCGTGGACGACGGCGGCATTTTGCCTCCTCTCCCAAATCCACCAATCCGCCCCCCTCGCCTGCTGATGCGCCCAAGGCCAAACCAACGAAAGTTCTGATTGTAGGGGCAGGGGTCTCGGGGCTAACTCTCAACCTTCACCTCCGCGAGCTCTTCAACTCAAGAACAACTGCTAATGGGGGTGGTCTGGACGTGCACTTGGTAGACAAGGCGCCCATTCTACCGTCTTCGCCACAGTCATCTCCTCCATGCGGAGGGGAGGGGGAACGATGGATGTTATTCGAGGGTGAGGCTTTGCACCGAGCAAGCAAAGCGAGGGCTTCGTTAGGGAATAGGAGCTACAAGGCGAGTTTCGATGGCAGTTACGGTGCCAGGCGTGCTAGCAGCAGCAGCAGTAGTAGAGTCGCAGAGGCATTTCTTGACACAATTGACGAGGTAGTCTGTGTGGCAAACTCCGGTGTTATTGTTAAATATTTGTGCGCATATTAGTATACATATAAATAACATGTTAATACATGTACATATAATAATGTATCAATTTATATAACACACACATTATATATATATATTTACACATATAATAAATATTTGTGTTTGTGTGTTGTAGTTGATTTTATTGATTCGTTTATTCACCTCTTAGCTTGGTCTCAGCGGCGAGATAATGGTGTCCAACCCATCCTGCGAGTGGCAGCTCCTCCACCCCCCTACCAATGGCCAGCTCGATGTTGAAGACGGTTTCTCACTAGCATCACCAGCAAATAATTCTCACCCGCAAATAGACGCCTCGAAGCCTCCCCCGGCCCCTTTACCGTCGCTCCTGAAAATTCCTAATTCAAAGATGAGTTTGGCCACCTCGAAGTTGTTTTGGAAGCTGCTCGGGCCTGTCCTTCTGCTTCACGAGCCGACGATTAGGCGAAATTTGTCGGACGATATGTCAATCGGTAGCAGCGCAGTAGAAGTACAATACGGGGGAGGAGGAGGAGGAGGAGGAGGAGGAGGAGGAGGAGGGAGAGGCCATATAAAAGACATGCATATTGACGTTTGTACGCGCGCGCGCGCGTGCATGTATGTTTGTGTGTTTGGATGAATGTTTGTGTGTTTCTGCGTCCGTATTTATGAATTATATATATATATATATATATATATATATATATATATAAAGAGAATGAACAGTCGCATATACTGAAGACTGTTTTTTCATTATTATTATTAGGAGCATATTTAGGTCGTAGATTCGGGCTAGGTATCGAACACGATTGTAAAAATGCTGTAATTCTCACGCAATCGATTCCTTTCTTCACTCTGGGGGGAAAGGGGGGGGGGGGGGGGGGGATGATCCATGATAAACTCTTTGCTGTTTCTCGTGAAGATAGCTACGAGTCCTTTGAGTGATAGAGTGGGTTACGATCACTGATAGCGTGTAGTATCTAGGTAGTGATACGCCACCAATATTTTGCTCAAGTTGGTGCTTGTTCTTTGTGAATGTAGGTCTCCCAATGAAGCTGGCCGATGCGTGGATGGGGGTGGTAAGTCTTTGCTCTTTCGTCGAGACAGTCTTTGGATCTACTTCAGCCCGTTTTATCTCTCATCGCGCCTGTCTTTGACCCTCTTCGTATCATTGCATTATTCTGAAATTGATTTCTCCGTCGTAGTAAAAGTGTGTTATCTAAATATATATACTGTTATTATTGTTCTTATTATTATCGTATATATTTTTAGTTTTTAATATAACGTTTATATATATATATATATATATATATATATATATATATATGGATATATGCGCGTGTATAGATGTTTACGAATGTATGATCTCAGGCGTATGGAAGCACCATTTGGGATTCTGCAGGTAATGTATACTACACTTGCTTCATCACACGCACACACACACACACAACTTGTTTTAATTGTACATTTCTAAATGATATAAATATATATTAATATTATATATATATATATATATATATATATATATATTACGTATGTTTCCCAGGCAGCTATGAGCCGTTTCGAACACTGCGGTAATACTTTTATCTGCGGCTTCTCTCTTTATCTTCGGATGATAGCTGTGGCGTTGATGCATGCCCTCTCACTAATAGCTGTGTTCTCTCCCCTCCTACCATCCTCTCTTTGCGGTCGTCATCGATGATAATGATGATTATGATGACGATAGTGATGATGATGATGATGATGATGATGATGATGGTGACAACGATGGTGATGATAATGATGATGGTTGGTACTCAAGATGGCGTGAATTGCGTTTTGGAACGTCGGGTATCGTCGGGATGATGCTGGAGAAACTCACCCGCTTCCTTTATGGTGCGCGTGTAGATCAAAAGCTGCTAGCTACGTGAGAAAATCAACGAGATACAGAGAGAGAAAACAGAAGAAGGGTTAGGAGGGAGAGGGTTAGGGAAAGGGAAATCCGTGTGTATACGACAAGCCGAAGTGACAAAGTGCAAGGAGAGCAGAGTATCATCGAGCTGTCAGTCAGGCATGTATCTGGTGTTAGGCGAGAGGCGGGTCAATGCTTACAAAATCGCTGGCATTCGGCCAGATCTAGGGTTACTATCGATGATGATGATGATGATGATGATGACGATGATGGTCATGGTGATAGAAATTTAAGATGATTTCGGAATTTTCATAGGATTTCGTCCCATAGTGGTGTGTGTAGAACTGCCTCCCAGCACCATAGTTTTTTTTCCAACATTCACTTCCTCCCTAAATAACAACATCATTAGTAACAAAATCAACAAGCTTGGCTTGTGGAACCTCGGCGAGCCCCGGAGCGCCTTCGAGCCCACAAATCGTCGGGAAAACTTCGAAGAGCGGAGGAAGCTCGCGGCCGTCTTCTCGCAGTGCAAGAACCGTTTCTACAGCTTGGTCGCGTTCCGGGGGGGGGGGCTAAAGGCGCTTATCAGAGGGCTCCTTGGCAAAGTTTCTCCTGGAAGTCTTCGCGAGAATACGCAAGTCACGTCAATTGAATGCCATCCCGATCGAGTTGATGTATCTTTACGGCGGGGAGGCGAAGATGATATCCACGGGGGGGGGGGGGAGGCGTGGGCAGAGAGCTACGACTATGTGTTCTTAGCTTTCAGCAGAGATGCGGGACGGGGTAA
>ADNK01001913.1:2500-72500 GCA_000320545.1 Bigelowiella natans CCMP2755
TACGTTTGGTGGTGTTTGCAAGCGTTTTAAATTGTCTTCCTTATACCTGCGTCCAATAACCAGACGAGGACAGAGTATACATGAATTTTCCTGGACCGGTTCTAAGCTTGGAGGTGAAACAAAGATGCTATATATATATATATATATATATATATATATATGTATTTTCTTCATATTCATATGTATTGGATATATATCACCATCGTCAAACGAAACCAGTCCCAACAACGTCGTATCGTCACGATGTACACAAAGAAAAGGCGCTCAATCAGCACCCTGTCCCCCCCCCCTTCCCTCCCCTTCCCTCCCCTCCCCTCCCCGGCTAGGTGACTGAGGAACTCGAGGGCGAAGTAGAGCTCGACGTCAACTACGGTAAATCAGCGTGTGACTATCGTGCAAAGATCTGCCGCCTCGAATGGGGATCATCGCGCTCCGCTCCTTGCCCTAAACTACAACACTTATACCCGCCCACGCACACACGTCCGCACACACAAACTCTCGTTCGTGCGCGCTTGGAATACTGCATTCTACTACAAATTATATGTATGAACAGTTTGCGATGTATGTCGCTGTTTCTGCCATAGGGATTGATAACACAAGAGTCTGGATCTCAGGCGGTGTGAAGGCCCATTTCCTTGTTCGTTGGTTTGAGCTCATCAAAAGCAGCCTCAGTGCTGAGAAGGTGGAGCCAGCCACCGAGGATTCCAAAGACTTGTCCGCCGTATTCTCCGGCAAAGGCGATCCAAGCAGTGCTGTTAATATAACGGCTCAGGTTAGCATGTGTGTAGTTGTATCCGAGAGTTTTATGGTCGTTTGATTCCAAGAGGCGAATTGGCAGTCACTATAGCGCGACGAGTGTACGCGCCCCGCAGTTGTACACTCCTCTATATATAAACAGGTCGTTAGCTCTCTCAGCAGCAAGGGCATGGAGTCGGGGAAGACGTCTTTAGCAGGAGGAGATTCCTTTTCTCGAGGGGGGGGGGATGATAACGACGAGGATGCAAAGCAATCGTTCCCGACTAGGAATGGCGCAGAGAGTGGGGTTAGAGGCGACCCTGTGCCGGACGTGGACGTCAATAGACACCTTCCGGAAGATCTAAGGCAGTATGGACTACCAAGAGCTTCGCAGCTACCACGTAAATAGCTCGCACGTTGCGACAATTCTTCATCGTGTGCTGCTTTTATTCCCACAATTGTTTTTTAAAATTGTGTACTACCTTGATGCGCCTCGTAGACTCCCTGTGTAGTAAGCTCGATATCCCTCAATACGTGCAGATTCCATGGGGATGATTGTGCCGGTCAACGTTACTATCAACCTCCACTACCACCTCTCTAATTGGGGAGGGGGGAAAGGTAGGAGGCACGAGCAATTAAAACGCTAGTAGTACTGTATTTAAGGAATATATATATGTATATATATATTATATTATATTTGTATGTAAGTTTGTGTAGGTTTGTGTACATTATATATAGAGGCAGGACAAAGTATTTCATTTGTAAAACTAATATTATGTTTATATATATATATATATATATATATATATATATCTGTATGGTCTGAAATGAGCCCGCTACAATGCTAAACGCTTTACCGATCAATCTCCAGCAAACATGCGCCATTTGTATAAAGACGACCTATGGCGAGGCCTTCTGACAGGGGTTGGACTTCCTATAGCAGAAACGCTTCCAAACTAAAATCAGAACAACTCATCTCCGTGTATCTTTCATCTTCTTCACGTTTTTCTCTAGCTAATATGGGCTAGTTCCATGCACTTCCATTGAGCCTGGGAGATGTTGTTGTTGTTGTTGTTGCTGCTGCTGTCTCGATCGATTCTCTGCTCTCTGCCGTGCATATCGTTAAAAGGTATTCTTTTCCAAGCGGGATTTGGTTGAATACGCAAAGATTTACTTCGATACGGCGCCGTTCACCGAGACCAATGTAGAGCAGGTTTTGTCTTGCAAATCTCATAATTCTTGTTAAGAAATGCTTGATTAATGCCTGCGGTAGAGCGCAGCCGTTAGTCTAGTTATGTTTCTTTAAAGATTCGAAAAGCGTGAAAGATCATCGTTTTTATTTACCCGTACTAGTCACTGTCGTAACGTTTTTATGCTAAGGCCAATCAAAACATTCTCTCAGTTGATTTCTCCCTTCCTTCTCTCCCCCGTTCCCTAATCCCCCCTCCTCTTGCCCTAAAAAAGGTGCGAAAATTTGCTGAAAACGAGCTACGTTTGTCGCCGCTCAATACCTGCCTCTACTCCGGTGCAAATTGGGTATTGAATGCCGGGGTTTTAGATGTTTGGAAGCAGGCCTTGTCGGAGAAGAGGGGGAAGAAAAAAAAAGGAGCAAAATCTGTGCCTGAGCGCGAGAAAGAAGAGTCGAAGAGGAGAGAAGATGGGGCGGCTGCTATCCTGGTAGTGAAGTAGGAATAGTCACGCAATTGCTACCTTTGAATAAAAAATCCATTAGCTCATCATGTTTTGAAAAGCTTACGCGTTTCAGGCATTCGTAGCCATGCGTCAATGCATATATTCGCGCGTACACCATGTTCCCGACTAATTATTGTGCCGGCTATTTCACCGCGTTTTTATTGCTATTTCAATACTTTCTCAAAGAGTAAGATACGCGTGGAGCGAGACTTCGTGGACACAGCCGCCTGGACACTATTGCAGCACAACGGTAACTTGCGCAGGCTCTTTCGGGATGATATCTTCTTTTCTCCCTCCCCGCTTTATTCCTCTTTTCTATGCAAATATAATCTGTATTCTCCAGTAATGGAATCATGCTGAATAGCTAACCCTCTCTCGCATTCGTATGAAAAGGTATGGCCTCGCAAGCCATCACCGTGTTCAGCTCCGCTGTGCACATTCTCCCATCCCCTGAAAACGAAGCGAAGACGCGCATCGGGGCGATTCTGGCAGATGTTTTTGCTCTGAACAGCTCGGTTCTGGGGCAAGCGCAGGCGGTTTTGTCCCGCATAAACACGTACCTCAAGCTCGTCGCGCTTGCAGAAAAGCGGCTCGAGGAGAAGGACGAAGATGGCGGCAGCACCGATGCCAAGCTATCTAAAATGATTGAGTTCTTCCATACAGAGTTCGCGAAAAATGTGCACGGACTCGAAGCACAGGTTGTTTCGAGGCTACGATTCGCGGATTTGGAAGGAGTCAGGGGGAAAATGCGGGGCGTTTTGCGTAAAATAGCTTCAAATGTTCATGGGAAGCGGGGCCCATCCTCTCACAGGCATGATGGGAAAAGCCGCATAGATAGTAGCACTACCTTGATAAGTGAAAGCACGAGGCACAAAAAATTATTTGAGGAGCTGCAGTCGCATCTGCGTGTTACAGGTGAGAGTAAATCAAATGATTTCATCAAATATGTTTTGTCATTGCTAGAAGCATATATATATATATATATATATATATATATATGTGTGTACATTTAATTATTAAGTGAAAGAAGACCTACTCTATACAACGTATATTTAAGACGGATACTATAGCTTTTGCTCTCAAACACAACCTAATTGGTGGCAATAAATGGATCGTACCCACAACAGGACTCAGCACCATCAGACACGCTGCGATCTACTTCCTCACGCTCTTCTCCAGAATGGGAGAAACCGCGTCGCCCGATTTCGCCGAGTTTTTGAGGATAAAGTTCCGGGAAGATGGCATCAGGCTGCGAACGGCCAGGAGCTCACCTGAAGATGCAAAAAAAGACTCTGGGGTAGTCTAGCTCCATTTGTTTCCTTCCGGACAATTCACTTCTTCTTTTCCTGAAACTCTTTCTCAAACATAAGCATGGATGTTCGCGCACAGCGCCCCGCGTCAACAGCAGCGAGCTTGCCCAGCGACTGAAAAAACAACCTCGATTTTACCAAATAGGAGACAATAGAACACTCGATGATCAAGTACCTTCTCGAATGCGAAGTAGACACGTTTATGGGCGAGGTCAAACACGAACTAAGTTATTTATAAATATATATATATATATATATATATATATATATATATACTGTATTTATTTTTCATTTACTTTGTAGTTTATGAAATCTTTTTTGGTTCGGTAGAATTCTCTGCACACCAGGAATCAATGCCTAACAAGCAACAACTTGGATGAATGTCAATATTCAGGCGCTATCTACACTTGATCATACGGAGAAATCGGAGAACTTCATCTCTACTATAGTATCGAAGGCATCCGTCTACCACGCAAGGCAAGAAGCATACTACTATTTTCAAACTGTATCTGAAGTTTTTAGCCAAACTCTCACACCCATGTGCTCATATACACGCACAGAAAAGATTATAATACCGGAGTTGTAGTTGTTCAGATACTCATTATTTTCCTTCAAAAATTAACATCCCACGATATGTACCCGCACCTTTCGATGTATGCGCTTGTTTGGATTTCCTAAATGATCTTTCTGGTGGTGGTGCTCTTTGGTGGCTATGGTCGATGAAAGGTTCGAAAATTGGGTCAAGTCGGATGCCTTTGTACGCCTTCAAATGCAGGTCCAGCCGACCATGATGTGTGATACAATCGAAAAATAAAAGAAGAAAAAAAAAGAACGAGGAAGAAGAATTGCGCGCCAATTTCATGCCTGGATGGGTGTGTAGGATAAAAGAATATTTGAGTTTATATTTATCTTTATGTACACGTAATTTATACGATTCATGTAATATATATATTATATTTATTTATATTTATTATTTTCATACTCTCAAAAGCATTGTTACACTTCTTTCTTCTCGTCCATGCAAACTGTCACCGTGATTGGCAAAGTCAACGTAGGCGTTGCTTTTTCTACCCCACCCTCGTGACCTGATTTTTCCCACGCTTCCCGCCCCCCACCTGTAGGCCTCGCCAATCGCGACGATTTCTTCGATTACAAATCAGGAATTGTTTTCCATTCCTCTAGTAAGCTCTGCCTCAGGCGCGTCCACAGCTCGCGACAAGAAAATCTACAGCGAAACCGATGGTCGCAACGGATTCTCTATTGATGGAAAGAGGCACGCTGGTGGATCAGATGAGGAAGGTAATAAGAAGTATTTTCCGCTGGGGTTATAGCCAATGCGGAGGTGTTGGTTGCGCCTTTGCGAAGTAAAATGAAAAGCGAGAAGAAGGATTATTTTGCAGAACACGTAGTTTTTGGCCTTCGAGTTCGATGTTTCATGCAGTACTTACGGTTTCCAGCGGCATGGCTTCGCTGGTGGAGATTGGCGCGTTGTCTTGAGAATATGCGCATGCGTTTGAGAATACGAATACGTGTGAGTATTACCGCCATAGAGAGTATTTTTATTTTACGGGTTTGATACTTACGCGTGTGCTGGGGTTGCAGAGCCGCCTAAATTCGTTCTCTATGGCCATTGGATGACCCTTGCTATGAACCGCTCGGAGTAAGAGTGCTTTGATGATGGCATGAAAATTGATGATTCCGGGCACCATGATGATGGCAAAATATCTTTCTCGCCTTTTTTTTTTTCTAAACTTGGAAATGAGCACCGAAGCACGAATATATTATATGATTTAGAAATGCGTACGGTATCCCATATTTTCCGCCGAGAGTTATGTGTGCCTTCCTGCTCTTAGTTCCTTGGTCACTTCTAAATGCATCGTTCAAAAACGAATGATTCCTCCACGTATGATCATCTGGACACGAATAGGCCTGCTGGTCGGCTGCTACACGCTCTCCTAAATTTCGGCTCGAAGAGCTTCCCTCTACGAGTTCAGTCTACTACGGTGCAAAGCGTCTCTCTCTGTAATTCCGCACGGACACGCACACATCCATTCGCTTAGCAGTTTAGTGCCGTGGTTCTGACACTCGGAACACGTATCAACTAAGTGTTTGGGTGCCTTTCAAGCGCCGATGGCTAAATTTGCAGCCTGCGGATTTAACGAAAGCGCGGATTTTTTAACCTCATAGCACCTCATTTGTCACAAAACGAAGAACGGAGACTTATACGAGAGCGCTCTCTCCGATCCCTCAGCTAGCCCTTCTAACCCTCACTAGTTACCTTCTTTCATGCCAGGTGACGATGCTTTCCTCCTCGGGACTTTTTATGCCGCACTCCCCCGGTTTGTCGTGCAAAAAACGTTCTACGCATCACCGAAACCGCAGTCGATGCTAGCGCAACAAGCGCGCTCAGGCAATGCAATCTACGATTATGCGAAGCAAGTGGTCCTCTTCCTCGAATGGATGATGCAGGGGTCTGATATGATTGCCTACCACCTGCGAATCGGCGGTGCAAGAAGTGAAGGAGCGAACCAGGGTGCGGGAGAGAAGGCTCGAAGGGAAGATGCTCGGATGAACGCAAACGCGGGAGCAAATCCGACGCCAAAAAAAGAGTTCTACGGCGATGATTTGGTGTGGGTTTTACAGTAGCTATTTGGGATGCGTGTGCTTGTAATAATTTATTTTTTTCTATAGTAAGCGGCAATATCCCTCATTTCAAAACAGGGGCGACTGAATAATGAAGGGAATAAGCGAAGAAAAATAAGAGAGAGAGAGAGAGAGACTTTCTCCTTGTAAATTTTGTTGTCATTACATTCATGTGCTTTTTTTAGGTTGATGAGTTCAGTAAGATATCACAGGCCATTCCCTTTGGCGAATGGCTTCGCTCTTCCAACACCTCTGCATTTTTCAACTCCTCTCGTAATCGAGCCGGCAGTCGCCGTGCATCTACAGGTAGAGCTTTGGCTCGGTTTTATATTGTGGAAATGTGAAATGGGTCGTGACATTCAATGGAATCATTCCTTTTTTAATACTTTTCCTATTTTTTTGTTTTTTGTCTCCTTTCTATGTCGGTAGTTGCTGGTGTCGCTATTCGTCCCGCCCAAGCCCGTGGAGCTTTGAGAGAAATCTTAGAAGCAGTGACCTATTGTGCCAAGGCAATAGCTAGAAGCAGACGGTTTTTGGTTTTCTTTTTTTTAGATTCTTATTTGTATCGGTTTTTTAGTTTATTAGATATTCTCATATATCAATTCTTACTATTCATTTTTCCTATCATTAGCATCACCCTCATTCAGTCACTCGTCCACTTTTTTACACCAACTCCACGTGCATGATCAGACCAACGAGCCTATTGTGTTGGAGGGGATTTTCTGTCACCATGATCAGAATGGAGACTTGATTGAGTAGGATTTCGTAGTTTACTAGTCAGTTGAATCCGTAGATCAGATCATAGTAACCTCCCCATCACCCGTGTTGATTTCCGACATGTGATCATTACTTTTTTCAAGAATTCAACATTTTCGATTTTTTGCTTACTTCTTACAAGGTATTGGCCGCTAACGGTTAATGTGGATTTTTTTCCAACTGACCGTCGGATGGCTGCGGCTTTTCGCGAGCGGCAGGAGCCGTTACGCTACGAAGGACTTCTTCCACACATCTCTCATGCAGAAATCATGTGGTGTCATCTGGGGAGCGACTCGATTGAAAAACGCCGTCGATATCGGTCCTCACTCAAAGAACATGTTTTGATGCTTGAGAAAACGAGTCAGTACCTTCCGATGTATGCGACATTGCTCAAGTACTACTTACATCGAGAAGACATGCTATCCCCAGTCGTGCCGGATATTGGTAGGATGCAAAATAGCCTGGCTGGACAAATTGGAAGCTTCTGCCACTTGCTTGCAGCGCTCATAGGTCTAGCCAGCAACTTCACGAGGTACTTTATGCTCATTTATTTTCCTAAAAAACATGATATTGACTAGGAAGCACAGCCGCCTTATTGCAATAATTTACAAAGTGTTTTAGGATGCATACGCACAGGGGACATATCAGCCTTAATTTTTTTCATAGCATTTGGTATAAGAAATTGAGTAATCTTGGTAATTCTCAGATTCAACAACGTGCGGCGAGTTTGGAATGGGTCTATTTTACTTCGTTTGTATGCAAGGTTTCGTAAAGAAGCTTTTAAGTTGATCATAGAAAACGAGAAATGCACCGCACTCGAAGGGCTAAAGCCGTTTTGGCATCGAGCCTTGTCAGACATCGATGTTCAGGTGATATTTACGCAGGAAACTGCATGTACATAGTTCTGTGCATCTTGGAATGTTGGTTGTGTGTGCGCTTCTGTGTACGCCCTCGTATGTTTCTTTTGTGGTCAAAATTGAAAACTTCCACTCCGAAGGTGAAGACGGCGCGTTTCTTCAACTCAGCTAGTGTTGGGATTCTAAAGGCGATGAAAGACTCACTTGATCCGGCTGCAGAGCTTTCATGCAAAATTTTCCACGAGAACTGCACACATGTTGGCGAGTCGTTAGAGGACATTAGGATTGAAACAACATGAGGCGATGGAGTGACAACACGCGATGGCTATGTTATGCCATGATCAGTGTTTGGGTTTGTGACAACATTCAAACATTGCATTTTGTTCAACACAATTTGATCAGCATCCCGCAACAACAGCGTGTCATGACAGCTTGTGCATGTGTCAATGGCATGCTCTGACAATGGAGATATACCAAGTGCACACATCACTCCACACGCACAAGCTGCCTAGCTGCACTTGGCATGTGCAAGTGGACCATCTTCGCAGACGCAGCACCACTCTGCCAAATGAACAATGTCTGGATGGATATTTGATTTTGCATTGGTGCTTTCTATGATTGGAAATAAGTTTTGAGCCATGGGTTATGGTTTGTTCGGAAAAAATGAACACTTGCTTGACACTATGTTTGTTCAAATCCTCTAGACCTGAAATTTCTAGATTTGTCGATCTTTCATTGCACGCAAAGTCGCAAATCTGGAAAAACTGGTTGCAGCTACCTAGCTACATGCATGATCAATCTCACGCAAGCACCGCGTGTCAAATCATCCCAAACTGGAGAAAGAGCAAGCCTCACACGCAAAGCACATGCATCCGTCTGCACGACGTCTCTAGGTCCGTGAGTCTTTGCAAATGACAGTGCGCACAGTACGTTAACATGCAAGTCATGTTGTCCGTCAAATGCTAGAATGCCCAAGGTCGACTAGTCATTGATGTTGTGCAAGACGAACTCGCGATTTCGTCAAACACCAGAATGTCCATTGCCGAAGCTGTTTAAGACGAACTCAATGATGTCAAACAGGGCTTCATTTGCGATGGCGCAGAAAAGTACACCATTTGAGCGTGATGGTGCAAGTGCAATTTGCGCAATCACACCCAGACACGTCTAGCTAGCTCTTGGTCTTTGCGTTGGAACGTTTGCTTCTGTGCTCAGCACGCAATTCTGGAATTCATTGTGCATGAACCAGGTTTCATCAGTCAACATTACGATTTTTTGGATGACAACGCTTTGCAAATGTGAATGCATGCAGCATGTGCTCACGCGCAACTCAAGTGCCCCAAAAGCTACAACAATGCACAACATCGATGCTGCACGTGCAACACAAACTCAATGATCAAATTGATCCAGTTGTGATTGCAGAACGACACAACCAATTGAGCGTGGTGATGTGTTCCGCGCAATCCCCTGAAATCTGAGTCACCAATCACACTCATCATCATCACTGTTCACCTTGGAAGCGGGCACGTGGCAGCAGGAACACACCCAAATCGTTGCTGCGTGTTCTCACAGATCTCTTCACATCAAGCATTGCTTCATGACCTTGATGTCAGATGGCACAGGTGTCAACATGTCATTCATTCAGATGGCACGCAGCAACAAACTCTCCACGGTGTTCATTCTTGACTTCCCGTCACAACCCCCGACCACGTGGAGCTTGTCACCGTGCACGCAGGCCGCCAAAAAATGTCGCTTGCTCTGAATCGGCGCGATGTAGCTCCAGCTCTTAGCCTTGAAATCGTAGCACTCCACGGTGTTCAAAGAGGAGCTCCCGTCATAACCCCCGACCGCGTAGAGCTTGTCGCCGTGCACGCAGGCCGCCACAGCATCTCGCTTGCTCTGCATCGGCGCGATGTAGCTCCAGCTCTTGGCCTTGAAATCGTAGCACTCCACGGTGTTCAATTTTGAGCTCCCGTCATAACCCCCGACCGCGTAGAGCTTGTCGCCGTGCACGCAGGCCGCAACACCATATCGCTTGCTCTGCATCGGCGCGATGTAGCTCCAGCTCTTGGCCTTGAAATCGTAGCACTCCACGGTGTTCAATTTTGAGCTCCTGTCAGTACCCCCGACCGCGTAGAGCTTGTCGCCGTGCACGCATGCCGCCACACCACCTCGCTTGCTCTGCATCGGCGCGATGTAGCTCCAGCTCTTGGCCTTGAAATCGTAGCACTCCCCGGTGTTCAAATCGGAGCTCCCGTCATAACCCCCGACCGCGTAGAGCTTGTCGCCGTGCACGCAGGCCGCAGCACCACCTCGCTTGCTCTGCATCGGCGCGATGTAGCTCCAGCTCTTGGCCTTGAAATCGTAGCACTCCACGGTGTTCAAATAGGAGCTCCCGTCATGACCCCCGACCGCGTAGAGCTTGTCGCCGTGCACGCAGGCCGCCACAGCACCTCGCTCGCTCTGCATCGCCGCGATCGAAACGGACCACGATTGGGATTTCAGGAACTCTACATGCTCCCTCTCCAGTCGTTCCTGTCTCCTCGTAGCTGACTCCAGAGTGAACCGATCCTCAATCGTGGGACGTGTACGTGTCATGCGCACTGTGGCGAGGCTACTCCTTCTCAGCAACGGTGTACACACCTCCGAGAACTCAAGTGCAAGAACAGGCGGCCTCACCAAGCATGGCTGGACCTTTTCCAGTGCGCTCTGAGTGATCCTGACGATGTCGGCAGTTCTCTTCTTCCTGTCGGACCAGCTTGTCGCACTTCGTATCGTCATTTGTAGCTGGTGCTCCTTCTCTTTGAACTCCTCTGTGTTTTGTTGAACCGTCTTCAGGGCGTCATCTAGGGCCGAGTGCATACTCTTGGTCTCAGTGGTTACGAGCTCAGACAGACGGAGCTCTTCGCTGTCGATGTGCTCTCTCATGAGCTTGAACTCGCTCTGGAGCCTCTGCAGTTCTGATGCCTCCTGCTCGGAGAGTTTTCTCTTTGCCTCTTGGATCTTAGCTTCGCATGTTTGCAACAGCTCTGAATGGCTCCCACACAAGTCCAGGCGTTCGACATCTTCGGGAACCAGCGGCACAGATGCCGGTGCGGATGCAGCGACCGCATCCGCAGGGCTGTCTTCGATTCCGGCGGCCTGCTTCACCTTCTTCAATATTTTGCGGGCGTGCATCGGCCTGATCCCATATTCAGTGAGGTCCTCAAGTTTGGCATCGAGTACCGTCGATCCATCGATGCCCTCCCGCACGCACAGCTCCGCATATCCCTGCCAAACCGCACCGCCGCCTAATCCACTGACAAACGAAGCCATCTCCTCTTCGGTCCAATCATTGGGATGCCGCATCTCCTCATTCCTATCCTTGCTCTCCTCCTCTTCCTTTCCTTCTTCAGCAATCACGCCTGCCTGCTGCGGCTGCTGTTGCTGCTGCTGCTGCTGCTTCTGAGCCTTGGCTTGGTGATCACGGGCATAGATCTTGCATGCAGTCTCGAAATCGGACTTTTCCATCTTCTTCCTCCGCATCTCCGGATAGCGTTGCACCCATTCTTGGATCTTGCTCCTCAAGTTGTGATTGGGGATGAGAAGCTGTAAGTTTTGAACCGTTCTCTGAGTCAGAGGGTCGGTCCTGTGCCCCAGCGCATACCACTCCATGATGCTCTCAAATTCGTATGTGTGGCCTATCTCGTTGACGGTCGGGTTTTTCATCAATTCATGCGAGATAGGACATCTGAAGTCAGACAGGACGTCCTTGAACTCCCCATCTTTCGATTCCATCGTGTGTGTGCGCGTCGTCTCTGGGAGGGGAGGGGCCGTATGAAATCTGATGTTCTTAACGTTCAGTCATTGTTTGTATCGCTTCATCATCATACGTATTTCCCAGATGATTTTCCATCAGTAATTTGCCAATCTATTAGGACGCGTCGGTAAGAATCCAGCTGGAACAATTCGTTCGATGAATGGTCGCTGTTTATAGATATTTCGGGCTGAAATAATTTTCTAATTTCCTTCCAAGTATTGACGCGGCTTTTCGGGTATTTCCTGTGGCAGCTGCTTCCTTAATGCAGACGCACTCGCCCCTCCCCGGCTCAGGACTTCTTGAGTCCGTCTAGGTTCCCCTTTCCGCTTTCATCTGGCTTGGCTCGGAGCTTTCTGTTGTTGTAACGATGGAGCGAAGAATTTCTGGCCTCAGTGCGTTTAGACTAATGATATTTGATTAAGGATTCTGTGCATTTCCGGAGGTTCGCTCTTACTCTCCTCCCCCTCCCATTCCAGTGAATATGGACATGTACAAGGAAATTCTGGATATGCTGTTGATAATGCTTACGCACACAAGTGGCCACATTCTTCTGGATACGACGGTACTCACCCCCTGTCTCCGACCGATAATAAAATTGCCTGATTTTTTGTCCTTCGCCCCCTCACCTCATAGAACATGGACAAGGAGGTGGATAGGCTTCATAACTTAGGCAAGGTACAGAAACAGCATGAATAGAAGGAGGGGGGGAGTGATGGGATGCAGTGATGCAGGGCAGCACATGATGCAGTCTAGACACACACGATAACATCCCAGCCATATGCGGCAGTGCGGCGCCTTTTCCACTGTATGCACACCGTCTCCGAATGCAGTTTTCTGTTTGGTTAAGCGCTCTATTCCCACCCTTGCTTGCGGTATTCAGGCGGTAGAGAGGCTGTTTGACATGAGCTTTTGCGTGATCGAATGCACGCCCAGCACCACTCCGCAGGTCGGAGTGCGAGGATGATAAATAAATAATGGGAGAGAGAAGATAAGCCTTCACTCACGCGCGGGAGAATCAGGAAGAAGGCTGGGCGTCAACCTGTTTTTTTTTTTTACGTCCCCTGCCCCCATGACTGATAAGAGAACTGCACGATATTAACAAATCACTTTCCATAAACAGGATGTCGTAATCGCTGCGGTGCGGCAGGGGACAACGGGAGGAGGAGATGAAAAAAAGAGCGGCAGCAACAAACAGCAGCACCAGCTGCCATCATCCTCTGCCCTCCCTCCAAACAACTCACCACCCACAAATCAAGCAACCACGGGCTTGGAGAAGGAGGTCTCTCAATTTATCATAGGGCAAAAGAACCCAACCCCCTCAGCTTCTGCTATGCGCGCTAATAATGTACACGAGGAGGGGGGGGAGGGTATTCAACGAGGCTGGAGACCGGCCTTTACTTCCAAACAGCAGCAGCAGCAGCAGCAGCAGCAGCAGCAGCAGCAGCTCAAAACACATATCAAAGGCAAATTCTCGCTCGATTTCCACAATCAGCCCTTCATTCACATTAAGGTGGGTTTTCCTTTCGAATGCGGGGAGGGGGCCAAAACGCCGACGTAGATTGTATTATGATTCTTGGACAACTTCATGCGCGGAACAATACGATTTCCGGCAACGGAGCGACATAGAAGGAGAAGAAGAAGAAGAAGAAGAAGAAGAAGAAGAATAAGACGACGCATCGTCGTTGCTGATGCTCGAAGCTCTAATTCTCCCGCGTGTTGAGCTTTCAATAGCTTCATGAGAGCGAGAAGAGAGATTAGAGGAGAGGACGAGGCTCATTCATACCACCCGCGCGCGCTCGCTTGTTTGTTTGTGCATCTGTGATTGATCCTAAACCTTCATCGAAGGAAATTCGCGAATCTTGCCTGTAACTAACCCCCCCCCTAACCCCCCCCCCCAAAAGAGAAATGTATTTTGATCGCCCTTCGTTGCGATTCTAATCGAAGGAAAGACGGATATGATGAAACAAATTCTCTTTGTAAACATCAGGCTGGAGACCCAAGGCATCCTTTGCAACAGCAGTCTCAGGTCAGTTGTTGCCCCCATCAAAGAGCGGTCAGGGGAAAATCAGTACTCGTGAAAACGGGGGGGGGGCGTTGGGGAGGGGGGGAGTGTTAGTGGGTTATTTGTCGCTACTGCGAAAATCTGTTGTAGCCCTTGGTGTGTTTGGGGCCGATTCTAGATCGAATGCGCTCGCTCTAGCTGACTTCTTTCTTTCCCGATAACATCGTTTTCGCTTCACACCTCGCCCGCTGCGTTTTTAGAGGCTGAGTTGTTCATAGGAGCAGCGCTCCCTCGCAGCTTTTACTTGCTCTTCACCGCGTCTCTCTTGCACAGGCAACGCCGCCTTCACGCCATTCGTACGCTCCACACACAACGCCGAACAAGCATAAAGGTGATGCTGCTTGAAACGTAGAAGCGCTGTCCTCTCAGCGCCGATGTTACTACCCTCTGCAGATTCTTAAAAATGAATAAATACATAAATATTAGTCTTCAGTGATATCAATCCATGCAAAGCATGTTCATTCCGCAATCCGGCCTTACCCTCCCCCCCCCCCCCCCTCCCCCCCCCCCGCCCTCTCGGCGAACCAGATATTCATACGAGCGCTTCCATTGAGGAGGAGGGGGATATCAGTGTCTCTACGCCTGCGCCCCACGTTTCCTCCGGTGATAGTCTCTCCGCCACGCGCAATGTGAATATTCCTCACCGCAAGAGCTTTGCCACGTCCTCGGAGTACCTTCGCCCCCCACACGCAGTGCGAAGATCCTCTGCAGGGCCCGACCTGAAACACCATCTTCACGCCGCCCCCGCTATCGGGGCAAGCAGCAGCTTTGGGAACCGAGCGATGGCGGAGAGTAGGGTGAGGAGGAAGGCGAGGAAGGCCGTGTCCCAATCCGCAGCACCCATTGGCGCTCGTAGCCATGCCGAGACTGCCGTCATCGTTCGCGAGAGCAAACAAGGCGTCATCGCCCCGAGCAATAGGCCACAGCAGTCCTCTTCTATCGATAGCACAGCGACGACTACTCGAACGAATGCAAATGAGGAAAAGGGCATTAAGGCAGCAGCAGCAGCAGCAGCAGCAGCAGCAGCAGCAGGTGGAGAAGGAGGAGGAGGGGGAGGGGATATGGCAGACTACACTCTCGGAGCAACATCGGTGTCAGTAGGGAATAAGAACAAGGCCGTGATGAGAACCCTGCCGCACCTCCATCCGCACCTCCATCCGCACCTTCGCCTTCCTTCTAAAGGTCTTGAACAGCCTCAAGGAGAGGGAGGGAGGAGGAGGGAGGGGATACTCAGGATCTTAAACAGCTTCTGACAATATTTAGCTTTTGATTCACTATGTATGTGTGTGTGTGTGTGTGTGTATGTGTGTGTGTGTGCGCGTGCGAATGTGTGCGTGTGTATGTGTGCTCTTTCATCATTTAGAGGCAGTCTGCACTCGCCACCATGTCTAATCTTTCTCATTTCTTCGTCAATCTCTCTCTTCGCTCTCTCCTCCCTCGCGTGCTTCTTCCTGGATCATCGGTTACGAATCGCTCACGCTCCCTGGCGTATGGCCAACGCAACAAGGAATGGATCGGAAAGGCGATGGTAGAGGAGGTTGACACAGCTCACTTTCCGCTTTTGTTTGAATGCGTATATGCTTTTGTTACACACGCATACACACACACACACACACATACCTACACACAGACATCCATATAAATAAATATATATATATATATATATATATATACTAGACGTATATAATATTTTCCGGAATCATCGGTGTGTTTAACGCGTATTTTGGCCGCAGCATTTTACTTGCAAAAAAACGCAAAGAAACTATCATACTAACGCCTGATACTGAGCCGTCGTTGTTGCTCTGTTACGCCTACAGAGTCTTTGCAAGCCGCCCCCCCTCGAAAGTTAAAGTCGGCCCCAAGTACGCAAAGAGCGCAACGAGCGCCGTTAGGGGGGGGCAGTCGATTCTTCAATAAAACGAAGCAAACGCTGTTAGACAGGGACAAAGAGAGTTTCTTTCAATATCGGTACCACCTGCTTTTAAAACCTGGAAATGTCTTTGAGAGTATATTCCCACCAGTGTCAATGATTCTTTGTATTCGCTGTGAAGATTTCTCGCATGCTATTAATATGGAAGTTGTAATTCAGAGTAACTATATATATATATATATATATATATATATATATATGTGTGTGTGTGTGTGTGTGTGTGTGTGTGTATTGTATGATGATATATTTGACCTCGTAAACCATAAACTGTAGCCGTTTAGAGATCTTATAGGCATGCAGTATCATCGCTTCACTTTCCCCACTTCCCTTTCGGCGTGCACGAATCTGTGCGTTCGGAGCGTTTGTGAATAATGAACGGCGTTTATATGATGATGACGATGATGATTATCAGCAAAAGTGTCCATGTTGATGACGCTCAGTTGTCGCTCCAGCCCGTCCGGTAATCCACGAATCCTCACTTCTAATAGCAATTACAACACAAGTTCGTCGATGACCGTTGCAAGTAACCGTTATTCACCCGAGCGTATGCGTCCGCATTTAGGGCAAGTTTCGCGACGATATGGCTCGTTCGGTACCATCCACTGTGTGTGCATATATCTCTGTATGCGCGCGCGCGCGCGCTCGTGGCAGTTGCCAAGGAACCCTAAAGACTTCGGATTTGTGCGTTGAACCAGGAATCTGCATCTAGCCCCAGCGGAGACACAGCTCTACCTGCTGCAGGCCATGGCGAGGCGAATTGTACCTATCCCCCCCCCTCCATTTCGAGATCTCTACTGTTGACCGACTCGGTGCACGCGTCGTCTTGGAGGGAACGGCTAGTAGGCCATTCCCGCGTGGCGCGAGCGCATTCTCTCTTTTTACGCACGAAACAGCTGCTGCTTCTCATAGTGGTTATTTTGTGTGGAGTTTCCGCGCATGGCAAGGAGGGCCAATGGATATTTGCATATATCTACATTTGTGTTTTATGTACGTGCATTACTTGTCGCAGCGCAGCGGTACTTATGTGTGTGGGGCTGATGGCAATTGTTATCAGATACACGTTGACTCGAGAGCTAGACAGCTTCCAGAATACCATAGGGTAGCCCACTGATTGCGGGCAGTCGGTTGCATGTTGTGTGGAGATGTGTAGCTTACTTGCCATCTTTGTTTATCAGGTTATCGCTACTCGAAAGCACGGTCGTTTCTTTTGACACTTCCATTCCACTCTCACACTCACACACACAATGCATCGTTTGTCAACGAATTCTTGTTATTGATTGCTTAGGCAGCGTAGCATTTACTCGACGAGGCCAAGGTCGTTGCAGTATTAGCTGGAAATAACAGTTGTTGTTGTTCTTGCAAAATGTCGACGTTCTCACGAAGTCATTATCCGCATACCGGATTAGGCGGGATCCACCTCTCCCTCCTTAACAACTTCCTACTCGAAATGCCTGGAGATGTAATCTTCCATGACCTTTCGCTCCTTCTGCACGAGATCGATCTCGTCAACAAGCATCATCACCATCGTTTTCATCACCACCGCTCGAAAAAGGCTGCACTGGTATGGAAACTACCCCTTCGTTTATCGATCGTAAAGCACCATCTCCTCTCCCCGGTGTTATCATAAATACTCCGCTTTTAAGCTCGAATGGAGCTGCCGAAAGCGTGATGTGTCTACTTAAGATCCGTCGTTTGTCTTCCCTCCCTTTCCCCCCCCCCCTCCCCGCGCTGTCACAAACCTAATCCCCTCATCTCCGTTATACTGGGAAGGTGGAATGGCACACCGTGGAAGAGCTTCGAGGGTTTCACAAAAATGTCAAGATCAACCTTGAGCTGCAGGGGTGCGTTCTTTCCTTCTTATGTACGTTTCCTTCGTTGCTCACTGGAAGTCTGTAGGTTCCTGAGGGATATCGTCGCAGCCTTACGACACGATTCGAGGGTAGTGTTCAACATGCATTCCCTGAAGAACTGCCTGCACCTTCACGTTTTCTCGATATACCGTTAGGTTCTCATGGGACCGACTCCCCAAGCTCGCCGTCAATTTGCGGTAGTAATAGCAGCAGTGATAGTAGTAGTAGTAGTAGTAGTAGTAGTAGTAATTAGCAGTGTTGGTAGGAGAGTTGAGGATGTATAGTAGGGATTCTAAACAGTGTACGTGCTTGCAATTCGCATGAAATCTTGGCTTAGGATGTGCTGAAGCTTCGTTCGTTGTTGAGCGCTGCGGGTTTTGTGAGACCGCGGGACTTCGCAAGTGTAGCCTCCCAGACGCTCTCCCACAGTACGGAACACCCCTGGCTCAATTTGAATTTTTTTCTGGGTTTCCTTCGGCTAGTATATAGTAGAGAGTGAGGAGAAGTACTTGCGTTTTTCGTGTGTGACAAAGTGCTTATCGACGTTGTGTGTGGAAAATATTAGTAGCGCATGTAGGTGTAAGTTAGTTGTGCACATATGCAGGGATTAGACCGCGATCAGAGCTCGTCAACGTTAACGAGCTTGTCATCACTCTCGCCAATAAAACGTTGCTGCCTCCGAAATGATGAGTATGGATGAGAGGGGGGGGGGCGCTTTAGGGGCGCTTTAGGGGCGATAGGAGTGCTAGAATAGGACAGTTGTAGAGCGGAAGTAGAAGGTAAACTTGCAACTTAATGGAGTGTTGTAACATAATATCCTCATAAATTGTAACTGATTGCACAAGAAGCCTGTTGTCGTACACATGTTGCCAACGCGAAGTAACTAGTGTCCTATGTGGGTTGCATGTGACGTTGCTGTGATTCGTTGATGGTGGGAAAGGCATCATCTGCTACAGTATGTGTCCACAAAGTAAGCATCGCATCGCGCGTGTTTTGTCAACTGCACACACAGCTCATCGTTAGGGTGAGCTGCCATGATAGCATGAATGACACAACAATCTAAGCAATACTAGGATGGTGCACGTCTAGAAGAAGTAGTTACTAATTATCCATTGTGGTGTGTCATCCCGCACAAGGCTGCAACGGCCTCTGGACTTGTGCGCGTGCATGCTGTGGATCCATCCAGCCATTCTAGCATTGCTAAATGATGTTGCGATCGAGGGTCTGCACGCGCATTGACTGTCTAGCTCTAGTAGCTGTGTGCATGTTCCTGCCTAGCTATGTGTGCACGTATGTGGCGCTGAAATGACGAACGAGCTGCACATTCTGGCATGCTAGCATGCGTGCAGCGTGATGGGCGCGTGTGAAGTTGCATCGCGCGAGTGAGTCCAGAAGTGCCTGCTGGCCTGGCTAGCTAGACGTCCAGACGTGCACACCTCGATCGACGCTCGAGTCACGAAGTTCCGTGCTAGGTAGCGTGCGATTCTCTCACCTCACTTTGTGAAAGAGCGACGCAGCTCGAAGCTCCTCATCCGGGCACCAGAAGCAGTTCCTCCTTCGTGAGTTGTGCGCGCGATGAAACAATGAAACAATGAAACAATGAAACAATAAAACAATGAAACAATGATGAAGAACTACATTTCCAAATTGTTGCAAGACACTTGCAGTGTGCAAAATGCAGTGCCTCGAACTGGTTTCAGTGAGGACTGTGACTAGCAAATCAACTAGCTGGTTTGATGAAGAGATCCATTGCTTCGATGTTGAGGCGGGATGATGAAAATGTGCGACAAGGAATTATTTCGGATTTTATCAAAAAATTTCCCGAAAGAAGCTTAGGACGACAAGAGACATTCCCAGCGGATCAGCGGATGTTTTTCCTCCGTGTTATTTCGGTGCGTCAGACAGAATTTGTTGTCGGCCAAGCTAGTCGGCCTGTGGCACAGCCGAATCTCCCTCAAAAGGGTTTATTGCAGTTACGTCTTGAATTACCGCTTGTCGCAGGGGGAAAACGATGTCTATTTTCTCCGATAATGAGACCCACACGTGAGCACACTGACCGAAAATGTTCCGTCGTTCTCTCAGTAGGCTACTCTTCTCCCCCCGGCGCGGATGTTTACGTTTACCCTCTCTCGTTCAACAGAGAATGGGGATTAGCTCAGAAGCATATGCGACGCAAGTGCCAAAGATGTTTGCGAGGCTGCGGGAAGGACTGGAACCGATGAAGACATCCAATGATGGCTTCGCCATCGATATCGACGTACACCAAACGACGCTCGAATCTCGCGCTATCTTATAGCTAGGCACAGTTTTGCGAATAATATCGATCATACTTCGTGGTTTTATATATTTTACATGTTTGACGGTTAGAAAGCGCGTCAGCATCTAACACGGTGTGTGGCGTTTTGGTTAATTCCTCGTAGGGAGAAGAGAGCATGAGTGTCACCATAGGGTCACCAGGTGCATATCAATTCACGAGCGATGCGAAGAAAAAGGTAGTTTTTGGGCATCTTGATATGATTACATTGTGTATAAATTATTACGCGCATGCGCGCGCGTGCGCACACACACACACACACACACACTCACACAACAAGCACACACATATTTTCACTGCCGTTTGTCAGTATTTTTTAACAAACAATAAAAATATTTCCCTTTTCACGTTTACTTGTTTATGTGTGTGCGCCCATTTGTATTTGCATACGCACCTGCGGCGTGTGTGTGTGTGTGTGCGTGTGTGTGTGGTTTTTCTCATACTGATATACACATCCTGTTCCAATAGCGACACTTACACCAGCATCTTTATTTTTTCAGGAGCTACAAATGTTCTCACCAATAAGTGCAAACGTGTATTACTACAACTACGACGAATCTAAGCAGGAGTAATATGAATGGTGGTGTGCGTCGCTATTTATCAATCAATTCGTTTCAGCCCTATTTGCAATCCGATCTGTGGATTTATTTTGTATTGTCTACCACAAGTGCAAGGATTCGTGCATATCAATTGCAATCTTTTTTGCAGAGTTTTGTGTGTTCAACAAGTTCGAATTCTAAAAGTTGTATTCTGTATGTGTATGCGTACACATTGGTTAGGTGGGTGAATGTGAACGACGGGCATTATTTGGTTGAGTTGCTTACGCGAGAGCTGCTTACTTCATGTTCTGGCCTCCCTGAATTTTAGAGTCACAGCACGGAGCTTACTGGCGGATGCGATTTTAACTTACATAACACTTCATCATTTCATTATGATGTTGCGTACACTGGCCTTAGCGAGTCTCGGGAAGCATAGCATTTGTCAACCGAATGTGCCTCAACTGCATGTGAGCCAATTACACGCAACAGCGTGAGGAACAACTTAGAAACGCTGCTCACATGCAGTGCATAATGATATCCAATTGCATTCATAAGTTCATCACACATCTATGACTAGATGTAGACTAAATGTTGGCACAATAACGGCCACGTGCATCGCGTGCACAACTCTAGTGTATGTGCTCTTGTGTAAACGCGTGCATTTGAAGGGTAAGCATGATTTCACCGTCATTTTATTTACTACTGATACATGTCTAGACGTATGTCGTAATGCTTTAGTAGACTACGAACACTAGCTAGGTGCGGGTAGATGAATGTTACGAGGATCATAACATCTGCATTGGTGCACGCAACACTAGGCGACTGAATGAATGATCAGTGCAGCATGTTCTAAATGCCATGCTTTGCTTGTAAGTCTTCAAATACAACTTGCTTGAACTTAACAACAATTAGAATACGAACATAGGGTGCCAACGCTTTATGTGCGTGCGCTAGTGCAATGCTAATCAGCTTAAATGAAAGCATAGAAGTAGTATATAGTGCGGGTAATCGACTCCTCCACAACGTTGTGTCAAGAACATGATACATACCTTAGATCTAAGGTGAGAAATCCTCTCAAATGCATAATTTGACTGGTAAATGAAGCTTTGGTGATTCATGTACAATTCATACGATGACTGCTGATAACGCTCATATTTCATTGTCGACTATAAAAGCAAGCGCGCTTGCCTAATTCTATTTGCACTCGGCATCAACCGATCATGACAGGTTAATAACAAATTCGAATCAAACCCATCCTCATCGGCACCGCCACAGGTTTTAACTTACAAGTAAATTCACCAAAACTTGTGCTTTCCAGCGGGCTTATCGCCCCTTTTCTTCGGCTTCTTATTATTGCTACCACTATCACTGGATTGGGCTTTAGAGCCTCTCCCGCATCCACGCCCTCTCGCGCCACCCCGCCTTCCTTTTGGGCGCTGCTTTTCTGAAACCTCAGAGGAATCTTCGCCATCGGTAGAAGATGATGCAACCGATGCAGGGTTGTCATTCGTTTCCACGACTTTTTTAACGGATCTCCGCCGGCGGGGCGGAGGCTGCAGTAGCATCGATTGTCGTTGTCATTGCACATTGTTTTCAAAGAAACATGGACCATATTCACACACACACACACACACACACACACACACACATACAGAGAACGGGAGAGAGAGAGAGAGAGAGAGAGAGAGAGAGAGAGAGAGAGAGAGAACTCTCTCGGTGACACTGATTTCCATTGTTAATTTTTCTCAGAAAAACTGTGGTGCCGTATCTACCTCTGTCCCTTCTTTCTGCCTTCCGACTATCAAGTCAAAGTTCTTTATCGATCTAGCAGCAGCAAAGTATCCAAAACGACTTAAATAAGGCACGGGGTCAAAGTGGATTCGCTTGTTGGAAACGGTCAGGTGGAGGGGGACGGGGGGAAAGCTCCTATCTAGTACACGTTAGGATGTTTATATGTCTCTAGATTTGGTATATATCACCCAGTAACGCTATCGATTCCTTCGAGATGGGGAGAATGTCCGCTGCCCTGAGATCAACGAACATTAGCTGCGCCCTCTCTCACTGTGCGCACAACAGCGTGTGCACACGTGCGAGCACACACGTGCACTCACATCTATACGTTTCTAGACAGGCTCATTCTCTCGTATATCGATTCTAATCTGTGTTGTGTTTGCCCTTCGGCGAGCCCCTTGGCGGGGTGCTGCTTGGTAGCAGCGCACCTGTGCTATCGAGATTTGAACGAGGCCGTCAACCGCCTCTGAGTTGCCAGCATTTCGGAGCCCCTTGAAGATAAACCAGTCAGCGGAGCAGCCAACCATGCCGAGAGACGCACCCACAGCAGTTGGCACACAAAAAAACGAATAATGCGTGCGCGTTAAGAAAGCATTCTTGAAGTTAAAGTCCCCCCCGCACACGTACGTGTTAAAAACTCGGGCTCGGTTATACATGCGGCCGAGAATGATAACCACTACACGCGACACACACACACACACACAGACAGACACACACCACTATGGGAAGAAAGAAATTTCACTGACATGCACCATACGCATACGGCAATGCTTGTGCTCCTTCCACAACAGAACTTACACGGAAAGAGAATCATATGGATACACGCACAATGAGCGCCCTCTCACCGATCTAATTGTCCTCCTCATAGCACGGGCAAGATTCACGAATTTCCTTCGATGAAGGTTTAGGATCAATCACAGATGCACAAACAAACAAGCGAGCGCGTGCGGGTGGCATGAATGAGCTTCGTCCTCTCCTCTAATCTCTCTTCTCGCTCTCTAAATCCCAACATCTTCTTTCTAAACAGTGTATAATATATATATATATATATATATATATATTTATATATATGTACATATATCCGTAGATTTACATATGAATTTTATCTCTTTATGTGTTGTTCTAGCATACTTCCAACACACACGCACATACGCGTCACTGCGTGCTCACCGATCTTCCGACCCTACGACAAAAAGCATCTGCTTCTGGGACAGCTTCAAGTCGCTCCAAAGAGAAGGCATGCGGCCAACAGTACCATACTCTAACGCCTATTGCGCAAGATGCCGAATTCATCATTTCTTCTACACACCCGTAGTATACAGGCCATAACGAAGAAGTGGCGCGGTCTTATAACTTGTATAACTACCTGTGCTAGTTGTTCCGCGTCTCCTGTATTCTTTCTCCTTTCAAGAATCTTCCAGAGATAACAAAGGGCAGTGATAATTAGCATGAACCCGTGTTCAGCTGCTGGCCTAAAACAGCTTTGCAAAAAGAGAGCTTGCATTCTCGCCAAAAACCAGTAATCGCGCCGCGCACATATGCACACATGCACGTGAATGGCATAGAGCCAAGGGAAAGTTATGGTGCGAGAAGCAAAGCGTTTTTGAGCTGTTTCGCACGCGAAGGAAAACATCGGATTCGAATCTGACCTCTGGAAATGCCTCCTGCTCCTTTAACTTCTCAAACATCGGTTGCGAATACCTACATAATACCGTGCTCAGTGATTCCTCTTTTTAATATATCGTAAATAAGACAATAGACACATGTAAATACGCAATATATATATATATATATATATATATATATATATATATAATATTATTTGCAGGTGGAAAAGCATTTCACTTATCCCCGCACTCTCCCACACTCCTTCTCATTGAAACGGCTTCTGCAAATGCGTTCGTGCGATGGTGTGATATGTGTGCAGATGTAATTGTGATATTGTCTCATATGCTTTGAGCTGTTGTGCGTGTTGATATAACGACATTCGTTACCAGAAATCAAGGAATCGTGAGAGCCCCTTCTCTCTCAAATCACGAGCGAGTAGCTTTAATCATAAATGTGCACATTAGTCGGGGTAATTTTATCTCAAATTAGCGATTCTAAGACACCTTATTGTTACGTACACGCAAACACAAAAAACCTCATTCTTCCTCTCTCTCTCTCTCTCTCTTTCTTTCTTTCTTTCTTTCTTTCTTTCACACACACAACATAAATACATGTTATGGTCCTTCAAATCTCACAGAAAAGCAGCCGAACATGACCTCATCCTTCAGTCTTCTCTCGTCTCTTTCTGCTCGATTTTCGATGCCAGCGCTGCCAGAGATTACAACCAACTAGAGGATACAAAGGAGCGAAATAGAAGCATGTTTACTAAAATTCAATTCATCTTGGGGGGGGGGGAGAGGAATGCAGAACACTTTCCCCTGCGAAATGGTGCTGCGATACCTGTCCAATAGAGTCAGGAACTCGCAAGGCCATATACATGGCAATACGCCCCCCCATGCTGACGGTCCGAGAAACAGGAAGAGGAAGGAAGGGGGGGGGGGGGGGAGCGGAAGGACACATATGAGATGAGAATAGATCTTCTTATCCTAACGCTTCGATTTATAAAGCAGTTTAGGATACGAGATGTGTTAGCTTTTCACTGGGAAGATGGGCAAGATATTGCACCGAAAAGTACCTATATCCGATGAGCGTGTTCTCACTCCATCCCTGTTGCTTCATTAGAGCTGCCAAAGCCTTTATAACAAACCAAATGTTTTGAGAGAAAAAAAGAATGTATATATGTATCAATATAATATATATATATATATATATATATATATATCTATTATACAGAAGTTCAACAATATATATATATATATATATATATATATATATATAGTTGTGTGTGTGTGTGTGTGTGTGTGTGTGTGTGTATTATATTCCATTTATTTATGTACTGCGTTTGTCGCACGCGGCCATCATAAGTTCGGCCAAAGGGAAAAGTTTTGATTTTCGATTAGTACCGCAGCCATGTTCCCTATCGTGAGTCCTCTTGACTCAGACACCCTGGACCTTGGTATTTCAATCAGTTGATATGTATTAATACACACACACACACACACACACACACATACACACATATCTCGAACAGATATATGAGGGAATACCGTGCTCACAGAATACAATAGAGCGGTGTGAGAGAGAAAATGACATTAAGAGAATAGGAGATATCAGAGAGAATGAAAGCAAGGGAGGAATACAGAGAGAGAAAAAAGAACGAGAGAGAGAGAGATAGAGAGAGGGGGGGAGAGAGAGGGGGGGAGAGAAAGAGCCACTACTTTCCGTGATTTGGAAGACTGATAGACACACACTCAAACT
Source organism: Bigelowiella natans CCMP2755 (assembly GCA_000320545.1). NCBI lineage: Eukaryota > Cercozoa > Chlorarachniophyceae > Bigelowiella > Bigelowiella natans. The sequence goes on from ADNK01001913.1 coordinate 28,142, forward strand.
GATATAGCCCGCTCTAAGATAACCACCAACATCAAGTATGTTCTTTTGGAACAAAGTAATAAAATAACAACTTAAAAAAAGAAGCAAATTCTAACATTAAAAGCACACTATGAACCCAGCTTTTTCAGCTTCCCATAGTGTGCACCTGCATTTATCCCCACTACATCGCTCAAGAAAATAACAGGTCAAAAGGCGAATAAAAGCCTTTACAATCTAGTCGGTAAGAGCGCAAATGCTCCGTAACTTATATCAGAATGTATAAAAGAAGAAGGGCACGCGTAAAACTACATTTTTTCGTCTTTCGGCCCAATCACGCCATCTGCGAGCTCGCTCTGCTTCCGCCTCCTTCAATGACATAAACAATACATTTGTTATATATATATATATATATATATATATTATATATATGATATTGCATAGCGACACTCATCACTATTCCCTGCACGCGGTACACTACGCTTTGCGCCCCTTGGACGATGAGCTCCTCATCAACAAAACTGAGCAATTTCTGGCAGCATTTTGAAATGCGTCCATCTTGTGTGATTTGATCGTACCAGTGTAGTTTCGATGTCGGACGTGGCCGTCACAGGGGGGGGGTCGGAGTCCCCTGAAGGAGGCACCTAAGAGCATACAAAAGCATACAAAAACCACGCAAATCAACCCATGGAGGAATGCAGTCCTTAATTAACAATCAGCACCTATAACTCACGTTTTATGTAAATTACGTAGATATATATATATATATATATATATATATATGTGTGTGTGTGTGTGTGTGTGTGTGTGTATTACCGCTTTAGAGGAAAGTGAGTGCATAACTTGTGCCCAGTCTTCGTTATCTCCGAGGAAGCCATGGAGAAACACCAGCGTCCGCAGCGTCGAGTTCTTGCAAATCACACGAAAGGGAGGGGGGGGGGGGGAGGAGAAAGAGAAAAAGGAGGCGGAAGAGATGGCAGTTGCGTATTGTAATGTCGGAAGTGCAAATCCTCCTCATTTTTCAGACAGCCTTTGTTAGCGTTTATGTGAATATGGACTTCGTTCTCTGTATGCGTGCTTACAGTAGGCAGGATAGAGCTATTGTGTACCTTCACGCGCCGCTCGGGCCTTGTCCTTAACACATGGAAGCTATAGCTGTATCGGTTGTAATTTGGGAATGAGCAGCGTGCAAAGTAGTTTTTCCATCTATAAGGAGTAAGTATAGCAGAGGAAGGCGTCGCTGGCTAGTCTCCGCCGTGGCCACAGCTGTTGGATGTGTTATGCAGAGGGAAGGGACGTGGTGGGTGATACCTGCCCGTTTTTGTGTCCACTTCAAATGTATCCTCGCTCTTAACAACCTGGCCAAGCCAGCGAGAGGATGATTTGCATATATATCATAAATACATAATGTTTATATATATATATATATATATATATATATATATATGTATATATTATGAATCATACACATATGTTTATATGTACGTGTAACTTGTTGTATATGTGCTATTGTGCGAACACGAGTGTTAGTGCTAAAAACGGCTGCTATACAACAAATTTCTGTGATTGTCAAATCCGCACCCCCGTTTGAATGGCCACGTCGCCGTCATTGTCTTCTTCCCAGGGCTAGGAATTATTTAAACATATATTTCGCGTGGTGAGGATATCTTGGATGACGATAAAGCTATTTTCTCCGCCTACACAAGGGCCACGTTACGATAGCATACGACGATAATATTATATATATATATATATATATATATATAATATATATATTTATATAAATTAATATGTAAAGACTCACTAATTTAGCTTGCTGCGGCTGTGTCGCATCCTTCTCATCTGGTACATCCGCAGCGCCGTTGGCCTTATGCTCTTCGCTTGCTTGCCAGAGACGATAGTAAGCTAGCGGCTGTTGGAAGACCTTTCAAAGCATTTGTGAGTGAGAAGACTTCCAAAAGTGCCTTAGGAAAACATGCACACGCGCATCCGTTTAAGGGAGGGGGGGATGCTGCTGCTGTAACCTCTTTAATAGCGAATCCAATGCCAGCAGCGGTTTCGTCCTCTGCGCCCTCCGAGGCAAGGGCGTCTTGTGAGGCGGTGTTCTTTGCGGCCATCATCCAATGGAGCAGGGGACAGCTGGAATCTGCGATTGATGTGATAGAAAGAAGGCGTATTTATGATATCTAAAATATGTAATATATATATATATATATATATATATATATATATTATATGTGTGTGTGTGTGTGTGTGTGTGTGTTTGTATTTGACTGCACTTCGATCATTTATGCTTTACAGCGAAGCAACCAACCTGGATCTATAGCCTTCAAGATCGCATGGGGAGACTGCAGTAAAGCATAGCACAACCAGCACACGATGTTGTGACCTCTATAGATTGAAAAATGAGCAAGGGCATGAGTCGAACCTGCACAACTTCATCTGTTCCATTTGGGTGAAGATGATATCTAAGGCGCATTCCCCGTCCTTCTTCCTCGCCCCCCCCCGTCCCCTCCCCACCCTCTAGCCGAGCATCGTCTCCGTCTCTTGCTTTGAAGATGAGGTCCAAAACCTCGTAGGGTTCCTCCGCCTTTTCCAATAGATCACAGTTTCAGATACACAACGACAACGCACAAACATCCTTATGGAGTGGAAGGGAGGGAAAGTAAGCGAGAGAGAGAGAGAGAGAGAGGGAGAAGCATAAATATCCGTCGAGGCGCTGATTAAACCGCGAAGGGGAACTCTCACTCTGACAAGCACACGCGCAAGCGGTCAATGATTCATTCTACGACGAAGTAGCTGCTTACTGGGGCAGGAGCGACCGCCACTGTGCGTATACTCCGGAGAGCTGCAAGAACGCTTGGATCTCTCTCGCACGATTCCTCTATGGTTGAATGCGCTTCTAACGCTCGGCTCCTATATAATTCACCAAAAAATCAAAAACATAACTAAAATTAAAGAACCTCCTCTAGCTTGGAATTTAGTTACAATCATGCAACTCGACGTAACTACCAGAACCGATCATCAACTTCCTTGATAATGCCCTCTCGTTTATCGTATTCCGTACCAAAACGCGCGTCGAATTCTCTGTTCATTGACCAATAGGAAGAAAAGGGGGGGGTGGGGATGGGGGAATGGTAAAAAAAACGTCGTGAAATAACAATCACATCAAGAAACGGTACGATTCTGATAACATCCAAATATATATATTACATATTTACCAATGACTTTGTATCAAACTTATAAAACCACTGACTTTCCGCTAGTTAATAAGGACGAAAGCGAAGCTATGATGTGTGTGTGTGTGTGTGTGTGTGTGTGTGTGTGAGTGTGTGTGTGAAAACATGATTGCACCGATTGATCGAGATAATTTGGTTCTCAAAGCCGTCCTGGAGATCTGACAGCGCGTCTTGCAAGCCCATGACTTTGTCCATAGCTTCCATTGCTGGATCTTAGTATACCACCGCATTTATTGTCAATGTGTGTGCGTGTAGACGCCCTCTTACACACGCGCACAGTTGTGTATGCGTCGCATGTATCTTATATATATATATATATATATATATATATACATATCTGTGTGTGTGTGTGTGTGTGTGTGGTAGAGTCGGCAGTGCTATGCAACTTCTACTTCGTCGCCGCGTGATGGCTTAGAATAATACCTTGCTCCTTGCCATCAACCGCAGAGCTACCCCTTCGTGCTACATCGTCTGTTTCTATGAAAGGAATGAAGTTCCCTTCTGCGTCTATATACCTGAGGCAGTATTGTATTTAGCCCTTAAACCCTATACGATTGCCTTGCGTATATTTGATCGGGGGGGTAGGGGGGGGGGAGAAGGAGGGGCTATGCGTAGAACGAAGGGAATAGTGCAAAGGTTGAGTGTTGTGAGAGCAAAGCGCACCCTCCATCGGCAAAGACAGAGTTCCCATAGGCGTCCACGTAGTTTCCTTCCTCATCCATGTAAACGCCGTCATCTCGATCATCATCTGCAATAATGAGGCAGTCTGTTTCAAGGCAAATGCTAGGGAGCAGAGGGAAGGTTTTTCATTCTCTCTCTCTCTCTCTCTCTCTCTCTCTCTCTCTCTCTCTTTCAAGATTAAGAAGTCAATGATCCTTCACAGCAGGAGTTGATGAGCTTGTAAGGGTTTTGCTTTGGCCATTCTGACACAGGGGCAATCGGACACGACTAAATGCGCCAAGAACTCTGTCACAGTGGTTGCTGCAGCATGCAGCATGCAATCATCCATTCATCCGAGGCCATTACCTATCCTTAGCTCCTCTGTCTCGTCGTCAAATATCTCGGCGTCTTCTGAAATCAGCTCTCCTTCTAAGGCAGCCCTCGCAGCATTCTCTCCTTCCCCTGGCTCCCCCTCCCTCACAGAAGATAATTTAGGAGAGGAGGAGAAGGAGGAGGAGGAGGGGGAGGAGGAGGAGGATGGGGCAGCAGAGGCAACGTTGGCGGCGGAGTGTGTGTTGGCCTCGTCATCATCGTCGAGTATGCTTTCCACAACTGTTTCGATATTCAATTGGCTCAGCGTAGACGGCGCCTAAAGTTGTAGAGATGTCCACGAGAAAGATGAGAGGCGTGTAGGCCTCCGACACAAGACACGGCGTTCAAAGCACACACGTACATAGAGAGGGTAGAGAGACAGACAGACACACGCAGAGAGAGAGAGAGAGAGAGAGAGAGAGAGAAAGAGAGAGAAAGGGAGTCTTTTAGACTCGTTGATATGACCTCTTCCGTGTAAAATGCTAGCGGATCTTCGTACAGCTCTTCCACTAGCACCCCAAGGTGGTAGGGAAAACGATTCTTTTCGTAGAGAGCAGAAGATATGTTACCAATATATATATATATATATATATATATATATATATATACGTTTGTGTGTGTGTGTGTGTGTGTGTGTGTGTGTGCGTGTGCGTGCGTCAAACGCGACAAACCGCAGCATTGTAAAGATGGTGACAAGACCAAAATAACGACTTGAAAGCGCTATTGAAACAGCGCTTCTTTCTATATGCATGCGCGCACTCGCAGCTTCATGGCTGAAGGAGCTCTACCCCCCGCGGCTGTTTTGTTTGGTCAAGGATGTGCACTCCCACCTTATCGCCGAAGTACTGAAAGAAGGACGACGTGTCCTGCAGGAAGAGCTCCTCAGCTCCTGGCGTCCAATGAACCTAGAATCATAGGAAACCAGCTTGCTCGTAAGATGGGTTGCAAGCACCATCCAAGATGCGACTCTTTGGGATCTTCTAGATTCCAAACTGCTAATGTTAATGAGCATTTGGCCTCGTCCAGCCACTAGCTGAACCCCAGGGCAATTACTCTGCGCCCTGGACGCAGAGCACGATACCCCTTTGGTTTTATAGGTATTTGCGATTTCGCAGTGATGAGAAGACATGTGGAGAGGCGCAACGACGAAGTACAACAATGCACCGCCGCCGACGAATGATGAAGATGAGTGTGTTTGAGAGATATAGACTCACTTCTCATGGCTTTAAACGCATATGCAGCAGTATTGGCTGGCGACTATCTTACATTTGTGCGGCGGTGGCCTGGAGATAACTCCATGGAATCAGGAAGGATGTGAGCTAGTAGAACCTTAGATTTACGGTTATGTTATTTTCAGCGTGTAAGGAGGGGGTGTTCTTTCTCTGTGTGGTTTCGTGTGAGGAGTGCTTCGTTGGCTCTCTACCAACTAATGTCATTTGTAAAGTTTATAAGAAGTGCGCCCACACTATACAGACCCCTCAGTGTAGAATTTAATATTAGTATTAGTGAGATCTATCTTTCGTCTCACTCGATCTTGGAAGTAAGGATTTTCCTCCGCAAAGAAGAAATGCAGCACCAGGCCCAAGTCTCCAGGGGGGTACTCAACGCTTACCAAGCACATCAAAGCGCATTATATTTGCTATCGACATTAAGTAGTATTCTTCGTTTCAAGGAGAAATCAATAACTACTCGAAGGAAAAGGGAACTGGGGGCAAGGACGAGTAGTAGGTACCGTATGTCAGTCATGTAGTTCAAAGCGTCTAAGTCCCGAGAGGACAGCACCTCGTAAAGCTGGATAAAACACCAATATATATTTCTGAATAATACAGCTTTGGAGAATTCATCTTGGCAAATCTCATATGTAAAAGCAAAACGAGTGTGAAGACAAAGAAACGAGGGAGATTCTCATTAAAAGCAAGCACACACACACACACGCGCGCGCGCGTGCGCCAGAGCAAAAATAGATATATTTGTAGAAATAATTGTGTATTTGTATATCGGGTTGGCAATTATGCTTCCATCCTTGCAGCTCTCTCACCTCCTTTACGTTCATCATCGCCTGCTGCCAAAAGCCTGGAATTTTGGTGATCTCGTTGGCCCGTTGTGCGAATATGCGTGAGCGCTGGATCTCAATGTCCTGCTGCAACTTGAACATCACCTTTGAAGAAATAGCAGTCCGTTTGAGTTAGAACTGCAACAAGAGATTTCCAGCGCGAGCACATCGTCAATGATTCGTGTCAAGGGATATATATTTTGGGCTGATATATTGAAAAATCCAGATTTTCATATTCCTATGCTGCGAGCTGGATCTTCCTCGCACAGAAGGAATTATTCTAGGGCAAAGATATATCACATGCTGATTTGGCGTGTTTCTGTCTTGAGCATCACGTCTTACGGTTGGCAAACCTCATCGTATTCCGTTTTCAAATCCTCGACGCTATGCTGCACGCTTATAAGCGCTGCTTCGCCATCTAGACCAGTGCCTTCTGCAGCAGCGGCCATTTCGGAGCGCTTTGCCTCTTGGGAAGCAACTTGTGGCGAATGCACTACTGGCAATCTTCCGAAGAAAGTCGAAGGCTGTCTCCTAAATCAATTAATCGTGCGACAATGATTGTGCAGGCGTGTCAATCCGAATGCCGGTTACAAGTCAATACTGAAATACCTTTGAAGGGGTAACCGACATGGAGTATAAGCCAGCCCGTGCTGATGGCCAAAGAGCATAAGTGCGTGTGTAAACTACGGCCCGCTGTTGAGGTGACGTCCGTGTTAGTGAGTAGGGTACTTACCAACTGAGAGATAGAGCTTTGTGTCGCGCGCAAACGCCCCAATGAAACCCTATTCCGTGTAGCTCCACTTGTTGAAAGATATGCTACGGCAGCAAAGAGTAGGCAGATGACAGCTCCATTGAACGATCGTGAGGATGGTTCCCAAGGGCGGGAGGGCATCGAAGGCCTTTCCGACAGCCTTTTGTTCCACACAGGTTTCCCTGTGGAGTTTCTCAAAATCCAATGGCGTTTCTTAGAAACGACTTTGCAAAAATCGAATTTTATGGGAAAACCGAAGGGAATATCGCTCACTTCACCTAGAGCATTCTGGACATCAATCTCCAGATGTTCTTCGGTCGAAATGCGGAAAGAGGTATTGGACAAAAAGTGTTGTAAAATGTGTTGCAACAAAAGTGTTGTAAAAAGTGTTGCGGCCGATCTCCTCTCCACTGCTCAGATGCTCTCATAGATGCGGCGACGACGTGCCCTCCCCCCTGTAGGCTCTCGTACGATAGCCACCCTCCGGCTCCCCGCTCTCCTAATCAACATCGCGGCGTTCGTCCTCATTTCGCTCAAGATATCCTGTGGCCATGAAGAGGTGTCTACCCCAAATGCCCGCGCACTGACTATATAAACAATCTAACGTCGGGTGGTGGCTCAGGATATCGCAAGCCCCTTTCGAACGAGCAAGCTGGAGGTCGTGTCAAAGCAGAGCGGGATGAGATGGCGTCAGAGATGGCTGAAGATAAAGCGCGATCTCCCTGACGGGTACGCACCAGTTGGCATGAGCGAGTGCTCGAACACACACACACACACACACAGGCCAATGATTTTGAACAGGTTTCATTTGACACATCACGGGTATCTTCGCGCGTTGCGCCCGGACATCGAGGACGTTAAGTCAGGCGTCCTTCATCTCTACATCCAGGTAAGAAGCGATATGGCGAGCGAAGCTTGCCGTTGATGAGACGCGGAAATCTCCGACAGTTTACTCTACGTGTTAGCTTCACTGCGTAAGCCTTTTCATTGCTTTATTCAGGATAAATCGCCAAGCGCGTTGATGCTTAATGAAAAGGCAGACCCAGCGATCTCTAGTGATCTTCGTGTGGCTTTTGACCGGTCGTCATGGTTCTAGATCATGCATGTCTAGTTAAAAGACGATATGTAAATTCTGAAACCATTAAGGCGTGATGCAGTCAACGTTGCACAGCTGTTTCATTGCACAACTGTTTCAGTGATTAGATATCGTATCTATGCAAACACACACACACGCACGCACATACACACGCATACACACGCATACGCACTAATAGCGAGAGAGAGAGAGAGAGAGAGAGAGAGATAAGTGTATATATATATATATATATATGTCTATTTATATATACAAACTGTCTTGCATATCAATTAGCATGCATAACGTAGAAGTAAGATCTTGGATATGCCCTCCAACACAGGATATTTGAATCGTTTGGTGGTCCTGGCGAACATCGGGTCGAAACTATAGCTTTATGTAGTAAAAAACCGTCTAAAACCTGAATAATCAATACCGTGCGTGTTCGTCAAGCAGGATGCAGCGAAGGCGACAATGGTTGGTCCTGGTAAGAATCAAAAAGGGGGATGATATAAATCGAATAATTAATAATAATAAAGGCATTGACTGCATATGCGAAGGGTCAAAACGCATCATACTCTCTATCGCTCTCTCTCTCTCTCTCTCTCTCTCTCTCCTCTCTCTCTCCTTCTCTCTAATACACACACACACACACAAACACACACACACAAGAACACGTAAACGTACACAAAATGCACTTTCACGCAGGACTAACTATTCCGATTGTGGATTACGAACTTGCCCTTGCAGGACTAACTATTCCAATTGTGGATTACGAGCTTGCCCTTGGAACGTGGCAAGGGTTCTATCTCTGCGAGTTTGGGCGGATGATCAAGGACGCGAGCAGCTACACTCAGAGGAGAGTAGAGAGCGGATCTCTTTCTCCTAATATGGATATCAACAACCACAATGACGAGCGTTATCTCCTCGCCACGATTCAAGAGGTGGTTTGTGAGTTTGTGTTTTTTCTGTACGTACCAGGAGCAGTAGTAGTAGTAGTAGTAGTGGTAGTAGTGGTAGCAGATAGTGCGATTGGTAATCGATAGTACCGTGGGAAAAACTAGAAGCAGTGAGTAAGGAATGGGGAGAAAGAGCCTTTGAGAGCGTATAATAAAACAATAAGGGCAGCTTTTGGTTCAATATGTTAAAACTTCACGCTCTGTGTGTGTATCTCTCGCTCTCTTGCTCTCTCTCTCTCTCTCTCTCTCTCTCTCTCTCTTTCTCTCTCTCTCTCTCTCTATGTGTGTGTGTGTAATTCCTTCGGATAAACAGCTTCCGTCTGGTCGAGTTAAGATATTTGATCATCCGGTGTGTAAGTAATGACTAAATAATATTTCATTGCCTGGTGTGTAAGCAATGACTACCTTCTGTAGTTCAGCTTGCTCTTTCTCTCTCTCTCTCTCTCTCTCTCTCTCTCTCTCTCTCTTTATCTTTCCCTTTCATCAAACTGTTTTTATTCTTCAATCAAGTGCTCAATAGATCGCTATCTGCAGCATGCATTGTCCTCCTAGCCATGACTGACAACTGATCATGGGCAATGTACGGAACAACAACAAAGGTTCCGTCTCGCGGCCTTCACCCTCTCAACCTCAACGCTACTAGTTTTATCTGTTTGGATTCCCCCCCCTCCTACATTCTCTCTGCCAAGCTGGATGCAGACAGAAGAGGGCAGCAGGTTGCTAACGAAAATGAGGAACGTAACGAGAATAAAGTCGACACAGGGGAATGTAACCCCCCCGCTCAAAATCAAGAAATCGCCGGTGTTTTGCACGCAATGGTACGCCACACGTCAGCTTCTATGACAAATCGGCTTCACTATAACCATCATCACCGTCACCACCATCATCCAAAGCTCTCTTCAGCAGCCTCCTCCACAGTAACAACAACAACAACAACGCCGCCGCTGGTGGTGCCATCTAACGGTCTCGAGGACGTCCTTTCGACGGCGATTTGCCCGGATTCGTGGACGGTTGAGGGCATGTTCCAGCATGACTATGAGGTAGGTTTGGCGCGGCGGGGACAGTCGTTGGCTAGAATCGGCTGCTGTGAGTGCTCTGGCACGGAAAGTGACCGTGGTGGTTTTTAACAGGGGCCGGATGATATGCCTGGACACGTGAAGTCCGGGCTTTTGGGTGCAACTGCCACAATCCCTGTGATAGCGAGAGGAAGTGCGGCAGCATCCTCAACGGGGGGAGGGGGAGGGACTGGTGATGCTGCAAGAGGACGCTCGGTTGCAATAGCACCGCATGCTATCGAACTTTGGGAACATAGGAAGGTACAGCGGCCTCCTGTTTTCCACCCAGTCTTGATAGAGAAACCTGCTTTCATTGTCTCTTTTCGGCCGAGCTACCTACCCCCCCCCCCCCCTCCCCATCCTCGCCATCTCACCAGTGAGTGGCGTCTCAGTACTAAGACTGAATCGAGTTCTTCCTTCATTCTTCCCTCGTCGTGTGCGGGTGTAGTAAGCACGCACACTTAGGGGCCTACTACAAGTGGCCCGAGAGAGTAGAAAGGGAGATGTAGTAATTCTGCCTGTGCGTGTGCTTTGTATGGTGCTATGTTAGTGTCTGGCAACGACGAGGGAAGTCGTCGCATGTTTATCGGTTATTACTTTCCAAACTCCCCCCCCCCCCACTCGCCCCCACTTGCTACACACTGTTCCAACGGCGGTCGGAGTTGTGGGAGCAACACAAACACGCGCGCACACTACCGCTAATACTAGCACTCACACCACACACACTAGAAAAGCGAAGACGGTACACAACGCTTTTTCCAACACCGCACGCACTCTTTCCGCTATTTAGATACAAGCATCAATGACGCTCTATACACATAATACGCAGGACTCCGATATAATTCTCACGAAAAGCATTCCCCTGACCTCGGCCCCACGTTCATCGTCACTAGAGACATGCAAGGGGCACCTCATAGATGCTACTTGCGAAATTCTCACACAGTTGAAATCAGGTGAGATCAACCCCATATTCTCTCCGCAAAAGGCCATGCCTCACTGACCTACTTTGCGTTGTTGCTTGTGACCGCAGAGCTCTCTAGCGTGGAGGTTGGCGTTTTGCACATGTTCAGGTCCGAAGGGCGGTACAATGCCTTCTCGCCCCCTGCCCAACATAGATCGAAGGAAGAAAATACAGCAAGTTTAGAAAAAATAAACGGGGTGTAGTAGTACTGCACATGACGAATTAGGGTTTTGATAACGCCATATGCGCTCGATTTTCCCCACTTCCGGGAAATAAATGTAGTTTTTTTATGACGGCGCGACGAGAATCCAATCCATCTAACCTCCACGCCGTTGACTTTCTACACAAAAAGTTCGGACGACTCTTGCGTGATGATCTCGCCCACGGCCTCGGGGGCAGAGGCAGCAATTTCTCAGGTCCAATCAAATAACATCGCGTCCTCCCGCCCCATCCCCTATTCCCATCCCCAATTAATGCACCTGCTGTCTTCCACAGTGCGAGAATCTGATGAAGTCCACCGCGGGTCGGTATGGGGATTCGGGCAGCGGCGAAGACGGAGATCAAAGAAGCTCTTTTGCAGACGCCGCCGGAGCAGTAACTTCAGCCTTACTAGGTGTGCAGGCTGGTGGATGTGAGCTAATCTAGACATCTTGCTACACACAAAATCGTCTCGAATTATGTTTGCAATCTGCTCAGGGGTGAAGAGCAGCATACCAGTGCGCAACGGCCAAGTCCTACTACCCGAGGGACATGGGATCTTCGTCTATCGCCTTCAAGACAGTAAATACTCGCATTGTTCCAAATTGGAAAGGCAAGAGGCAAGTTCCTCTCTCGCTAGTTTTGTAGAAAGCACATCTTCGATGTTCGTCGTAGTGCAAGGTGCTCAGGCTTCAACCTGAGAGGAGCCGCCAAGCTACTTCACCCACTCGCTCACGAAGTCTTCGTTAAGTCGATGTGGATCGCTCACGAAGTCTTCGTTAAGTCGATGTGGATCACTGCTGGCAGTCTTAGTAGTGCGAGTATTATGTTGATTAGGAAAATGAAAATAATGGGGTGCTGGGCCGTAACGAAGTGCCCACATTCTGTCACTCAAATGTCTCTAACATTGGAAAAATGATTATCTACCGTGTTTCATGTACACTTACATGTATTTTATTTAAATTATTTACGGTTGCCTATGTACATAACTTGTCGATGGGAGAAAGATCAAAAAATAAGGCGCAATAAACGTGGAAGCAAAGAGGTGCGAAAGGTCAAGAATGACAAAGCGATATGTCAACATTGAAGAAAGACTTTCCAACCCTAATTGTAACACATGTGCACAGCTATGATCAAGCGGCGCTAGCACCAGCAACAAATAGCTGCAATCGATCCACATTCACTGTCATTAGATGAAAGATTCCCCCACCGCCCTGCCTGTGCTTTGCTCTAGTGTTTGGCTACGCTTAGCGGCATTTTGGGTGGTGCGCTATCTGCAGTAAAGAACTCCGGAAAACATTTATTGGCAAGTGCACCAGTGTTTATTAGCCTTGCTGACATGCTAGCGGCCACTACTAACAATCTCTAGATCTACGTACCTGCATACATCGTTGACACTACTAGATCACAACATCTGCCATTGCATGCAATTGGGCTCAAATCGTGCAAGTTTTGGCAATTTCCTTGAGTATTCTGTTGGCATGTGGCATGTTGTAGCTTATCGGCCATGTATAGTGCGTTAAATTTCTTGCCTAAAAATGATGGTGTCATGTGTTGTAGTTATGACACTAGTACTTTGCATCATTTGCATGCCGATGAACACCGATCTCAATGAATAGCATGTTGACGCAACATCGTCATGACGAGTAGTGCAGCGCAGCAATCTTAGAATTTAGCTCAGTATCTAAAGCATCACATGCTCTACACCGTGTGCCGTATGCGTGCATTCACTCAGATATAGTCAACAGCAAATCCTAAACAAAGGATTATTTTCATAGCACTCGATACACATCAGACTGAAAAATACGTGCTCTGCAGATCATTACACCTTGTGACGGTGTTTAACGTTAGTCTTATAATTTACTCTTCATCACTGACGTCCAGGCTTTGCGACGCCTTCAAAATCCTCCTTCGGGCATATTTGACAACTTCATAATCACATTTATTGATTTTCGCGAACTTAATCGCTTGGGACTTCTGAGGAGCTGGCCATTTTATTTTTGTAATTCGTTCATGAGCTTTCGATGTGTTGTCGCTTCTGATGCCAAACTCCTTCAGAAGGATTGAGCTTGTCTCCTCGGGATATTCTTTGAAGTCGAGCACGATGTCATATCGATCGACTGAGTTTTTGGCTTTCTCTAAGATCTCGTTGGAGCAATTCAGGGGGTTTCTCCTGAAATCGGGGACGAGGTGTTGAGTGATGAAGTTTTGACGAAGAATCTTCACTTGGAATGCTCCAAACACCTTATGGCTATCAGACAAGACCGCATCACTAATGCTGCCATCAGCAACGTCCTTGCTAGCTATGAAACCCCACTGATTAAGGTGTGACAGGTATCGTTCCCACGGGTCGCGAACCAGAAGAACTGTGGTGTATGCATCCCAGAATGAAGAAGACAAATCACGATAGCGATCCATGGAAGGGCCGAAGTTATTCGTCTCCCGCCTCAGGCCCATCTCACTAAAAACAAAGTTACACGCTTCTTCATCAAAGGCCTCGAGCCCCATCTTCGCTTCCTCCGGGGTAATGTCTGCTGCCCGCCACTTCTTCCCGATTAGCTTCTCAAACCTCACCTGCACCCTGTCGGGACGGCAGTTCGCTCCGAGGGTCGCACGGCAGTCACGTTGAAGGGAGAAATCGACGCAGAGAGAGGAGCCGCCACACTTCATAACGTGCTCTACGAACACTGGCTTGTCAGACCTGACCTTTGGAAGGCCCGTGGTCGTCTGCAGCTCCAGCGGTTGGGCCTCTTTGGACCCATTGTTCGATGTAAGTGTAGACAGTAAAGCAACACTGGGGCCCTGCGAAGGAAATGCCCACTCAGCCCCGGCAGCTAGAAAGTGAATTCCGAGGTAGAATCGGAAGAACATGGATCCCTCTCTTCTCGCGCAACAAGGGGGTGGGGAGGGCTAATGCGATAAAGGAGTCAACCCTTTCAACTTTCCACCATGTGAATACCAAGACCCGGCAAGGTGCAGGACCGATTTCTTCTGAAAAAGAAAAGAATAAAAGCCAATTTATCGATGTCGTAATTGTAAAACCACCTACAATCGACAAATAATTTTCGTGCTTTGGCAGAACACCAACGCCCTAATTCGAGTTGGACTTGTAACGAGGATGAGAAACTTTTCCCTACGACATGCGAAATTTGTTGTCGTCTACCGAAATTTACCGACTAATGAAAATTGGACTTTAGGTTGGAATCCTCAGATAGTGTCCCTTCTGCGACAACCTCATCGTCACCATTCTAGATGTAAACATGCAATTGCAACGTGGAAAGCATACCTCACCTAGACCGTAATTTGAGCGGAAACTATCCATCCGAAAAAAGGAAAATATTAGAATTTAATTCGTGCGAAAACTATCTAAAGCTGTGCTAAAATCAGTTAACGTGGCAAAAGAGGGGTACTTCTTTCTCGTTCAGCCTGCCAGTGAGACCACAAAGTCGTTCACACAAGGATTTCGGTGAGACAAACGCTCTATCTTTGATCCTGCGACATGAAAATATGGTTGTCGTTCAAAAAGATTTAGCAATTATCTTTTGCCGCGTAGACCTGCGTAAAGCTTCGAGTTCTCAGGATGGCGTCCCAACCAATGTAGACAATTGAGAACTGCATTCTGTATCAATGGCGGCTCGGTTTAGGACAATAGCTAGTCCGAGCGAGTTTAATTTTCGATACCTTTTACCCAACATTTATTGTTTTACTTCCTGCCCCTCCCTCGCAATTTCCCGTCAAATCGCCATCGACGTATTGTGCCAGTACAATCTTATGTAGTATTCACTCTGCAATTATTTTCTATCCAGACGTCGAACGATAGCGGGATGGCTCGTCCTAATAGCTACAGCTAGCACCTTTTTTGCTGCTGCCATTTCGAATATTGCTGCCACGACTCCGCAGAAAAGCCTAAGACGGTCTTTAAGCAGTATCTCAAGGGGGGGGGCTGTAGCGCCATTCTTAACGAACCAACGACAACAAACCAACCCAGGTCGGGTTTTCGGAGTGAGAATTTTGACTACGAATCAACGCTGCTTGACTCCTCGTGTGAAACAAGAAACGATGGATGCCGGCAAAGAAAAAGATGCTAAGGTAAAGAGTGACAGCGATTCTTGCATTTTCTATGGTTTTAATTTCTCTCTCTCTCTCTCTCTCTCTCTCTCTCTCTCTCTCTCTCTCAATTTCTCTTCTTCCAATGTATGTTTATGCAAGCTGTTCAAATAATTTAATATTATGAATACCCAGCACATATATATATATATATATATATATATATATATATTATATACATGTATATTGCAGCAATAATCTCACGGCACCCTCTTCTATTCAGATAACAACGTCATCGGTGATGAAGAGGGAGCGGCGGCGTGAAATGCTGCAAACAATGCTTCTGGCCGCTGGTTCTTTGTATCTTCCTTCCGCCTTTCCACTTCGTGCGCTAGCATTCGACAAGACACCGGAGGGCTACGTTCGCGTTCAGGTTGCGCGACCACTAATTCGGTTTTTTATTTTATCTGTTTTTTCTTTTTCCTTAGAAAATGAGATGTGGAATCTCTCTCTCTCTCTCTCTCTCTCTCTCTCTCTCTCTCTCTCTTTCGTTTTTCTCTTTTTCTCCCTCCCACTGTCCCCCTCTCCATATCCTCCTCCTTACGCGCCCCTTGCTCCTCGTATCTGCTTGTTCGAAGTCGAAATTGGAGGGGTACAAGTTCGTAGTGCCGGACTTTTGGCTGCTTTCTAAGGTTCAATCGATATCTTCACTCACCGCGCTATCACCCGAACACGGCGCGAATATACATATGCTGTTTTTACTAACAATGAGCGCGACGATCGTATGTGAAGGAATACGATTCTCACAGCCCTGTAGCAGTGGAAGTCGCTGTCCTTTGTTTTCTTAAAATACATACGGGGGGGGGGGGGGGGGGGATTTTCTCGGTCTACAAGCTTCTGACACATCGTCAAAACTCACTCGATGACTGTTGCTGCAGACTGCTGGGAACGACGCAGCGTACGAAAACCCTGCCGATTTCCAACAGAACATTTTCGTGGCGATTTCAGGCAAAACAAAATTCGATTCCGTCTTGGACATTGGAACCCCTGAAGAGGTAAACAGCAGCCCGAGGACGTGGGCAGTAGCACAGTATGCGCCTTCGTTTTGAAGACGCCGTGGTTTCTCTCACCTTGAAACAGAGGATGTAGTTGTAGTGGCGATATCCGCAACGACTGTGTGAATAATGGCCTTATGGCATCGGTGCTGTCGTGTTATTTCGCTGGGTTGTTCAGGTCGCAAGGGACGAGGAAAAGAAGATTCTAGACGAGTTCATGTCTACGAGAATAGGTGGTGTTCGCAGACTACATAAAGGCTGCTTAAAACCACGTTTTTCCTTCTCTGCTACACACCCTAACACAAGGGAGGACTTCTTTTGAACACTTCTTTTGATTTCGGGTTATCATCGCTCATTGAGGCCACCAGCGACGACCTAAGAACGTTGTTTCAAGGTTTCAAGCACAACACAATACAGGTGTCAAGCGGGAGTCGAACATCGTATCCGCCACGCAGCGAGAGGGCAAGAACGGCATCATGTAATAATAGTCCCCTCCACATGTGTTGTAATTGTCGCAAACAATGGATTACTTATTCAAACATGACAATACGTAAATAATACGTAAATAGTACATCAAATTACACATATAAATTGATATATATATATATATATATATATATATATTAGGTACTATGATATCGCCGTGCAAGTGAAGTCATTCGCCTCGCGCAATCAGCTTGCCGTGAGCCAGGAAGATATAGATAAGGTAGCATACGATGATCATTAGTCGCCACTTCTTAAATAGGCCTGAGGGCTGCAAAAATGCCGAAGACGGGGAGGGGGGGCGGGGAGTTACTAGTAGAGATGTTTTCTTTTGATTTGAATATTCTCGCTTAAGATCTAGATTTTGCTGCAGATACCGCTAATTTGAATATTTTAAGTTTTGGGCGCCCACTGGCTTCAATAACAGCGAGAGATGCAATTTTCGCACATGTGCAGACGACTGATGAAGAGCTTGCTCTTTGATGATGCAACAACAGGCCATGGAGCTGGAGTTTGATCGGACGTATATAACCACAATCGGTGTGTGTTCTTCCCTTTCGCGTCGTTTGGCTAGTATTTTTCCAATGCACTAGTGTTGTGCATACAGCAGCGTTAAGACTCTGCATTGATTGTTACTTCGCTCGCCATTTCTTTGTCGACCGAGCTCCTTCCTTGCCTCGTCTCCTCCCCTGAACATATTTCTTGCTTGCAATTGCGTGTGGCAGGGGTCGCCAACAACCGCATCTACAATCTTCGGCTGCAAACAGGTTGGGGCATTTATATTGTGTCACCCGACTACATAGCACGCTCACACAAAAGGCTGTAAATCAAGCATTACTGCATGTCATTCTGGTGTTGTGGTACAATATGTGCGTTGGGAGTGTACCGAATAATATCAGTGGTTTTCCCTAAACTTCGCAGTCCGAGCTTGCTATAACAATCCTCTTATATCAACGCTCGTCGCAAATATTGCAGGCACAAGTGCTTACGCGAGAAGTAAAGGCAACGCATTCCGAACCATCCAGGACTCCTTCGAGGTACATTCTGCTCATCTTACGTGCGCTGCTATTGGTGTGACCCTTTCCCGGGAGAGAAGAACTTCCCTCCACACACCAACTGCAGACGCGGCGTCGCTCATTCATTTTTCCTAATCGCCCAATGGCCTGTGATGCCCTCTAGGTGCTGACTGTGAAGTGCCCTAGTTTGACGAGTTGCAAGCCCAATGGGGCGAAAATCGTCAAGGAGCTGCCAGTGGAACAACCATAACAGAGACTGCGCACATCCAAAAGCCGGAGAATCTACCACGCTAGCATGCATGCATGTATCTTACTACATGTTATTCCGTGCAGCAAAGCAGAGTAATGATGCGGACACATGAGAGCACGTGCGCTCTAGCTAGCTAGCACTACCGATTTTTCATACCAATAAGCCAATGCGCGACACACATACTGCTAGACTGCTGTAAATTGCAATTTTTGTTGGTATTAGGTGTAGCGATATACATGTGAAGCAGCATGTAGACTATTTGCTGCCATTTTTTACTACAACGCTTTCTGTGCATGATTTGTGAGTATAGCATGCAAAGTAGAGATAAACTACACCACATAAATATCCTCCATGAGCTAGATGAGCGACATGTCTTACTGTTTAAGCAAAGCATAGCTCGTGCGTCAAAGAGATAATACGTCAATGTCACGTCTTTAGATAACTTTATGTGATTAGTGCAGCTGCATATATATATATATATATATATATATATATATATATATGCAAAGTTGCACACATATACGGTACTAAAAGTAATCTGTTAAAGGCGTGCTTAGCATATATATATATATATATATATATATATATATATATATGCATCTGTCATACGTTAACAATATTTATAATCATGTTTACTCAAGTTCGTCTTTAATTTTTACAAAGAGAAATCCTTTGGCCATGTTCAGCTGCATAAGCACGTAGCACTAAGCATAGAACTGCAGAGGCCCTGGCCCTAACTTCGCATGTATATTTTTATGATATTCTGTCTGTCTCTCGAAACTGATTGTATGCAACTTGCCGTCTTTACATATACTCAAATGCTCTCCTGCGCCTCCAAAAAAGGGGTATTGATTGAGCGGTAAAATTTGCCTTGTTTTCCCTTCAACATCACCAACAGCTTTGACGGATGGTAATGACTGTAAATGATGATGGCTGTGGTGAGGGGGAAGGGGTTATGATGGCACTGAAGAAGTAGTCTTCTCGCATATAGAAGCGCGGGGAAGGAACTAGTGCGGGTTGTGCAAAGTGCATCGCTCCGATGTTCGGGGTGGTAGTTTTTGAGTGAAAGCCCGAGGTGGGAACGTGCGTTTATTTAAACAAGTAGACCGAGTTGTTGATTTACATTATTGGTTTTTGGGTAGATTGGCAGATGGGGGGGGAGGGGGGGGGGGGGGGGTAAGTGGCTTGTTCGGAGTCTTGAAGGGTGAAGAGGCTGCCTATATCCATCCAATAATCAACATTATGTACTGCTACTTCTCGCGCCTTCATTACTACTACTTCCTCCGCCATCTGCAGCATTGCCGCTACTACTCGTTTGAGAGGGCTGCTCCTGCCCGCTTCCCCCACCCCCCTCTTCTTGCTGCTGCTGCTGCGAGTTGGTGAAGCTCCTTGCCACAATCGACGTGAATATCTTCTTCGCCATCTTGAGGCGCTCGCATGTCTTCGTCTCCTGCAGCAGCACAACAGCGCGGTGCCCCATGCGGGAGAAGGTCGTCACGAGCGCGGCGAACCAGAATGACCACCGCATGGGCTCGGAGGACGGGTCGGGCTGCTCTCCGATGTGGTGTGCGATTTGCTGGCAAAGGCCGGGAACCTTCTCCAGGAATGCGTTGGAGAGCTGCACCGTGGCTTTGAGTTCCTGCTCGTCCACGGCCTTGTTCTCCTCCTCGTAAGGCGTGAAGGTGCAATACGCGAGTCCCTGGGTGCCCTCTTCCACCCACGATTTCGTGACCTTGTTTTTGTGTCGAGAAAGACGAGGCATAACGGAGGGAGGGAGGGGGGGGGGGGGGTCCGTCATTACACGTGGGGAGGAGGAGGGGAAGGAGGAGGAATAGCAGCGTATAACAGGCCTCGACGGCGGCATGTAGCTGAATAAAGCCAGAAGTAACAGTAACATGTGCAGCAGCATATTCAGTGTATAGCTCTCTGTGAGTACCTTGACTCTGTCCTGGAGAGTAGCTTTGAGCAGGGCACGGCCATCGGGGAGGAACTCGCATTCGTCCACATGAGCCATGAGCCCCAGGTCTCCTTCAGACGCCTGGAAATGGAGGTTATTGCGGTGGTGCTGGTGGTGAGGATGATGATGATGATGACGATGATGATGATGATGACAGTGGTGAACGAGAATGAAGCGGCGTATAAGCAGCCCTAGTCGTCAGTGGCAACTCGTCTCGCTGCTATTGTACACGCCTCTGCACATCTGATCTGGAAATATTCGCGAAACCCCTTTTGGCACTGCCACCACCACTGAAACTTTGTTACGTCGTACGCGCGCGCGCACACGAACACGTGCATGAAAGAATATGTGCACGGCTATGGACGCACGCATAAACGCACGCGTAAACAGTTTGTGACCTTGTAGTCCGAGAAGTTCGGTAGGTATATGAACTTGCGATTGGATGAGATACATCGGTTTATCATGTGCCGGTATCTTTGCTCAAACAGGTGAAGGTGCAGTAAGGAGCCTGACCGGGTTTGTGAGGAGGGCGGAGGATGGGTGAGAAGAAAGAGGTGTTAGGGAGGTGTAGCAGCGAAGCTATAGCAGCAGCAGCAGCAGCAGCAATAGCACCTGGGAAAAGAACATTGTTGTAGAAGAATATTGGAAGTGTGCTCTCAAACGTGCTCATGTCCTTTTTGGCCTCGTTTTGTCGCTGTTTTGCACATGTGTTGCCATTTAGCTCGATGAAACACGCATTCAAGAGATTCGGATGGGGACTGAAATCATCGGTAATTTATGCGGAGCGGAATGGCAATCCCGTCTGCGCACTACCGACGGGTGTTGGGGTTTAGGTGAGATTCGGCGTGGGTCAGTGGCCCTTTGTTATGGAAGTGTTCTCTTCTAGGTTTAGCCATGCCCCAAACAAGGAATACACCACTGTTAGAAACCCCTTTCGATAGACGCAACATGCCCTCTGTGATTCATCAGCAACGACGTTGTTACTCGAATAAAATTCGCTTTGCCGTCTCCCCACCCACCCCAAATCTTCCTCTTTTTCATCATCAAGGGAAGAAAACTGACCTCCTTGTATAGCTCTGGAAATGTCCTCCGAGCAACGTTCGCAAGCATGATGTTGGCAGCATGCTGGAAAAAGGATGAATACCAGATTAACGCTCAAGATCAAAAATCCAACACGGACAACACGTACAAATACACGTACACGAGCGTACATCTATACACGCAAATTCATTCGCATAAGCACAAGTTTATTTGGTGTAAACGAATGCGCTTCAGTAAAAGAGAGAAAGAGAGAAAAAAAAAGTTTACAAAAAATGTGGTAATCCAATCCCCTTCGCCTCTCCTTCTAATCCTCCGTCCTCTTCCTACCGTGGAGGGGTCGATGTGACATACCGCCCTGCAGTTAGGGCACTTCTTCTTAGATCGTTGCAAAGCATGACACAAGCACACCTGAAAAAACAACAAAGGAAGGAATGGAGACAAAGCCAGACATCGACGCCACTTAGACTGCGACTATCCCTAACTACTACTACTGTTCTACTTTACCCCCCCCACACCCCTCTACTCTATGAACAATGTGTCAAAGACTAACCCGGCAGAACGAATGGCCGCACGCGAGGGAGATAGGCTCGGATATTAAGTTCAGGCACAGAGGGCATGTGAGCATCTCCATCAGCTAAGAGGAAGGGGGGCAAAAGAAGCCAACACGCACAACGGGTGGGAGCACACGATATCAATAAATGAGTATCAAACTACACTCGAAGGTATTAGTCGGAAAATGCTGCATCCGCTAGCCCCCCGCTTACTCCTACCTCTTTGTTTTACGTGTTTAGAAGCAGCGACACAAATAATACTTGGAGGGGGGGGGATACGAAGGTTACACCGTATCCAATACCTCCTTTTTCGAAGAGTCCTGAGAATTGCACGAGGATCCCGTTGACGAGGAAGTCCTTATTGAAGAAGATTTTCTATCTCCAGAGAGCTGGGAAGAGGGCCGCGAAACATTTGGAGGGGCTGCTTCTTCAACCTCTGGAGAATTACGTCATGGTAACACCAGAGGTAATAATAGCATTATGAGGATTGACACGGCGGGTAGAGAAACATATCGCTTATACATCCGAATATTTACCCTACAATCACCCTTTTCTGTACTGATCCTCGAAATTCCTTAAAGCTGACCTCCCGCAAGAAAATTGTATATCCCCACACCATCCCCTCAATCAGCAGCCTCGGACCAATTACCCATTATATCCGAAGAAGTTTACGAAGTGTTCTATCAGTTTTTGGGCTCTCCTCAGCAGAATGGTGCTCCCCCAGCAGATTACGCCGGAAAACTCGTGGAGGGGGACACGAAGATTGGATCTGTGGCACGAAATATATGGGTTAAGGCTCGTAGTTGAGTTATAGCTTAAAATGCTTCCATTATCTTCCTACGACAACCTTCAATCAATAAAATTCTAAGCTGAATTGCTCCCTTCTTCTCTTGTCGCGCGACCTATTCATGGCGCCTTCGCGGCCCGCTCATTCGTCGATTTGGGTAAAATCATAAATGTCCCGGCGAACTTTGGAACTAAATCTCCTTCATTCCTGCGAAACATCGATGACTTCCGGTGCAGGTAGCGAGAATCATTCGAAATTTTCGGTGAAAGCAACCAAAATTATTCCGATGGGAAAATTGTGGTGACGGAAACTGCAAGACAAATCTCATGTTTACATCCGGTGATGCAGGCCTGAATGTTTGCCAACGGCAAGGATCTGAACGGGACGAAATGAAATGCGTGCACAATATTTCTAAAGAATTCTCTATTTTATCCGCCCATGCAATCTTACATAAAACGAGAAGTGGTGAGCGCAGTGCGCCGCTTGCTCTTGTCCCCTTTTACTTCAAAACGAATGGTGTACACTCGTACACAGTGGCGTGCAAGTCGTTCATTTATTTTACGTGCATCCGCTTGGGTTCGCATGCGGGTGAAGTACGAAATGAGATGAAGACCGAATTTAACCCTTTCGTCACGAACAAATGATCGATCTAAATTTTGAGGTAAAAAAACCCAAAAAGAAAAAGGATCGGGATTCACCATAAAATTTCCGATTAATTTCTAAGGAACGACAACGAATATTCATTGTCGCAATTCTACAATTGACACGTGACTACGAAGTCCACTTACTCCCGAGAGAAGGCAATCCCTACGTCCCGCCCCCCTTTCCCCGCTTTCGTGCTAACTTGCTTCCAGTTCGAACGACGGATCGTTTGGTTCGCGGATCTATCTCAAGCGCATGCTGGTTTGAATTTGTTTCGCCTGCGTGTCAGGGCGATTCAGTGCAAATTGAGTGCAGCCCTGAAAGCATGACTACTTTTCCTTGCAACTTCATTAACTTCCCACAAGCTTTCCCTATTCATCCTTTCAAATACCACCCGTTACATTCATAGGCTGCTGATAGACTGGTAATTCAGTCGTCGCTAAAGCAAAATGCGATACAGTTGAAAGAGAAGGAGGTAGCATCGCATGTAGTGAGCACTTCTCTGCACGCACCCTTCGAAGTTACAGATCCCCCTCCTTTCTGCTTCGTTTGTTAAATGGAAAATGGAAGGATAGCCATACTGCTCTTTTGAGGGTTGATGGTATCGTTGATTTCCCTCTTCCTTCTCCAACCTCGCTGCTGTGCTTGTTATTATCAGCTGAATCTGCACAACACCAACTTCGGTAGCCTCGGAACGCAGTCGGCTGTGTTAGCTGGCTTCGCTGTCACCGCTCTCATAGAATTTGGCCCGCCCCCAGAGCCTCGAAATAAGTAGCAGCTAGAGATGATTAGCGAGTTGCATTATTGCGATAGAAGCTGAGATATGGCTGCTGCTGCTGCTGCTGCTGCTGGAACCTGTAGGTATCTTGAGCTGGCATACTATGCGTGCGTAATTACAAGCTTGGTGACGAATTTATACTGTGTCGCTGGCTCCACATTCCTCAGTGTCTTTGCCACGAATTTAGCTCTTCGAGGTATGCGCGCACGCCACGTGTAGCGGTGTATGTTTCTACTTTTATCTCAAATAAACCGCAAGGCGAGTTGACGAAAACGTGGTTGTTTTGTTAAACTGTTGCGATATGCCTTTTCTCTGCGGTTTTGATAATCTGCCGGACTAGAACATCGGTGCTAGTTTTTTCCCAACTCGATTTTTTTTTCTCCAATATCAAAGAATTCGCAGTAGTTTATATGTGTCGGTAGTCAGTTCTCAATCACGGGTTTAAACGGCATTCCAGGTCCCGACGGGTCTGTAGAAAGAGCGGTGGAGGGCATGCATGAAGAGAGGTTCGCAGACACAATGATAATGATACTACAACGCATCAGCGGATAATAGTGTTGGCAATTACAACGACATATGCGTGCTTTGCTGCACTTGAGAGGAGAGAGGAATAAGATGGTGGAGTGCGCACAGCCATAGCCAATTCGACATGAAATTCGGTATACAATTGAGGAAGATGGTAACCTCCATTTTTTGCCGGCTTGGCCCCTCTGTTTTCTATCTTTGTTAATAATCTCCATAATCCAATTTTGTTTTTGGTTTGAAGGAGGAATGTCTTCGCCGCGTTCGCAGCGGGTCTCGCATCCCTGCTCCTTGGAATGGTGAATGTGCACAAAACATCTCTCAACTGATACTTTCTAACGCCAAAAGAAGCAGCACAAGCCTGTTGTTACACACACGCGCAAAGTTGTGATCATATCTAACACTGCCATAATCACAGATATTTGTTGCTTGGCTGCTAATGTCCTCCGAGGCAGCTCTTCTGTCGACCTTCATTGTCGCGTGCGTAGAGTGTTCTGCATGCATCAGAATAACGATGTGCAGTATTTTATGCAATTCTGATGGCATTTGACACACGTTTACATGTTTTGTTCCGTGGCGTGAACGTCGGGCATGCTGTGGTATAAACATCATCCGTGTAGTATTTCTATGCGATCATGTTTCCCATCAATGAATATGTAGTACAGTGTGATTTACATGTAGTACGATATCCATCTGCGTTTGTGTGGTTGTGTTCTCTCTTTCTCTCCCTTTTATGTGCGTGTGTGTGTGTGTGTATGTGTGTATGTGTGTGACGCAGATATGGAGGCTACGTGACATACTGCTTTGGAAAACGAACTGCGAAGATGTTTGCTTTCTCGGAAGAGGTAGTTCATCATGATTATGATCATATGATGACGATGGTAATAGTGATGATAATAACGATGTTGATAATCCGCCATATTGTCGTGACAAGTGTGATGCTGTCGTACTATGTGCTGCAACTATAACTATAACGCAGGATCGGAAGGAAATAGACGATTTCGTATCTACGGTGAGTAGAAAGAGGCGAATTGACTTCGGACTAGAGGGGAATGGGGGAAGGATACATATATGTATAAATAGAGAACTATAAATAGTTTTTTCATATATTTATAAATGTTCCATATCGTTGCAATGAAGCCTACTAGCTGGAAAAACAGAGGCCATGCACGCGCTCAGCGTGCTCCTTATCAGCACTTCAGAGACAATAAAAACACTTTTCCAAATCCCAAAGTAATCATCGTGTGCCCTTGAAATTGCATCCTTATTTTGCCCGTTCAACAAAAAAGGTTGTTTCGAGGTTTCCGTTGATTGCAAGGAGGCCAATGATGATGAACGCTGCTCCTGCTGCCAGCGAAGAAAAAAAAGAAGTTTGAAGTTTTATCAATACACTTGTGGTTTTAACGTGGAGTTGAAAGGATCGTCGTAATACACTCGTTGCCTTCAAGAGTTAGCCTACCGAGGTCTAAATGCCATTTTATAAGGATACATCTTGTATTCATTAAAGGGACAACATATTGTAGAATATGTAGACACAACGTTTACATTGTGTGTATTATACGCAGTACTTAAACATCTGCATGCAAACTGCGTCTACTGTGTAGCTGCTTGGCCACATGAGGTGGAATCGATGATTGAGTGAGCATTCTGAAACCATTTGTTTGTTCTATGCACAGCGCGTGCAAGCAGCATACTAATCGCTGCTCTGTCACATCGCATCGATCACGACTTGTGCACGGTCTGGTATCTTGACGCGCGGTAGTGCAGCTAGAGAACAAATTGATGGTTTCAAAATTTTCACGTGATCATCGCACCGATTCGATCCACTTCATGCATGTGGCCGAATAGCTTGCAAGATGCACAGTGAACACGGTTATAACATGCAGACGCTCAAATGTGCAACACACAACACGCTATGTGATCATGCTGAATGCAATCATCTAGCATGAACAATACTTGCACATATGCGCATATACGCATGTCCATATCATGCACATTTACATGTAAATAATGTAAGATAGAATTAATAATCAAATTTCATGTACATGCATGTTTGCATGCATATGTCTATAGCTAGATAGATGTGAGTGTTCATATATATATATATATATATATATATATATATATGTATACATATGTGTATAATATATATGCTATTACTGCGTCTATAATGTGTATGTACATATGCACACACACACACACACACACACACACACACGCACACACATGTATGTACACATCTAGACATGTCAACACGTGTGCACATATGTGCACAGTGTCTACAATGTGATTTTTGCCTTGCTACGGCACGTCATGTCCATATAATAGACATAGTAATATAATATAACTATAGACATTGTATATTATATATATATATATATATATATATATATTATATTTATGTTACATTACGTTGTCTAAAATCCATCACTGCGACGTCGCAAGGTCCCCGAACGGGTATGAATAGTAGATCCAGCATAGTTTCTAGTAATGGCCCTCCACCCCCTCATGTTTGTAGTCGTTATTCGTACATAGCTGCACTCAGTGGACAGCATGATTGTGCGGTACACATGCCACAAGTCATTTTGGTTGGTTTTGCATGCTGTGATTTCATAGGAACCCCTACTCTAATCAATAAGTGTAATTTATCACAAGACCTGCACATCTAAGTTGTACTTGAGCCCAGAAAACCTCATGTCTGTGCTCACATGCATTCGATTTGTGCTTGGGCATTTCGGCGAGCATAACCCTATCCCATGACGATTATGTCTCCGTTTTACATGCCTTCCAGTAGCAGATACACGCCAACGCCAACTGTAATAGCTGTAATGACCGCAGTTGCAACAAGTGAATACAGCATTTTCCTGCAAAATTCTTCATCGACTTCCGCTTCAAAGCGCCTGCGGGCATCTCCCCTCTGTCGCTGCTTCTTATTGGCCCTGTCACCTCTTACCAGCTTCGAAAGATTAATGGATATCATTCGAAAATTGTCGGCCGTGTTTTATAATAGTTGACAATCTTCCTCCGACGCGTGTAGCTTAGAATTGCACATTGGAATCACGCATCGTACGCCGAGTCGGCAGTGCTCCACTCCAGCTGAGACGAGGACAAGCGATTGAGAATTGCTGTTACTGATCATGTCGTTCTTAGTTGATGATGAAAGCAACAACTTGGGATCTCGATCAATAATTCTTCGGATTGGAGTTGTCGCAGGACAAAAACATCCTGTGATTCTTCTTGCACTGGTTGGTGCACTCAAAACTCATCACTCACATCTATCTGTTCTTGTTGCACGCACAAGTGCTTTGCTTCCCTTGCTTGCGTGCTGCTCAAGATGAAAAGATCGAAGCACACCAAGGAGGAATACACAGGGAGAACAAAGAGATCAAGATTGCGCGAAGCCGCGCAGGTCATTGGTGAGAGGTGTTAGTGGTGGGGTCTAGACTGGTGAAGCACAGGCCCTCATCGGCTTCCACAATGAGCAGACGGCGAGAAAATGAAAACATTCGACTGTTCCTTCGTTTCTGTTCTTGGTGCTAAGTGATCATTGACCATTTGGAGAGCCACTTTGAGATGGATGAAATCCGTATTTCACCTCTGGATCACAGGAAATGGATGAGCATGCAAGAGAGCCAACTGCGCAAGGTGAGGACGATGTGCAATGAAGAGTCAACGCATCATGTTCTGAAAAGCTGTGGTGTTGCTGACATGATGGTGCTGCTAACAACTGCCATTGTGATGATATTTCATTGATGTAATCCATTTTTGTTTCTGGATTGGAATGAGCGCAAACCAGCAGTTGACAGTGGCGAAGGATCAATGGTGCAAGGTGTTCTGTGAGATTTTCAAGGCTGAGTGAGGAAGCAATGTGCACATCATGCATTGCTACGGTTTGATGGCGAATAATGAAATGAAGGGATGGTTGCAGTGCACTTGCACAAGCAGCTGAGCAGCAAGCAGAGGGGGCAGACAGACGGTGGTCTGTTTGGATTCTGTGATTCTGTGTTGATGTGTTGACCTGATTGTGCATGCATGCAGTGCAGGTCAGACACATCACGCTAGCCAGGGGAAAGTGCCCAAACCACATGCGTCACGTGGCGATACATTGTGCTGCAGCAAGGCAGGCAGTCAGCCTTGCTTCCTTTGTTGGCACAAAGGAGCTGTTTGCAAGGTCAAGCTCCTTTGATCGATCAAGGCCAGAAGGGTTCGAAAGGTGGTCATTTGGACACCGCAAAGTTTCTGGTCAATGCGAAGGCAAACATCGAGGCCAAGGATGCCCATGCCAGCATGGTGTGCAACACAATCCACCGCAGTGGTTTCGACTGCATTGAAGCTGCGCGGGATGATCAAAAAATCAGCTTCTGTGCGGCGCATGGTGGCCAATGGAACCAGACATC
Organism: Bigelowiella natans CCMP2755; assembly: GCA_000320545.1. Classification (NCBI taxonomy): domain Eukaryota; phylum Cercozoa; class Chlorarachniophyceae; genus Bigelowiella; species Bigelowiella natans. Next base: position 56,964 of record ADNK01001913.1, read on the forward strand.
TAGGAAATGAACATGACCATTCAAGTGTTCATGCATCACTTGTTTCATCGTGCTTGTGTTCATTCACATTGCGACTTGTGTGCGTTCACATCACAAAAGGCGTGAGAGACAAACTTCAGGCTGGTCGGCCACGCTGCACGTGTGCATGCGCGAAATGCACGATGATCCAGATCGCGAAACAAGCTAGCAAGACGCATTTGTTTGATTGCATGAAACCCATTGCAGCTAGACAGTGCCGAGTGGAAACCAACCAATTCAACACTGGCGCTGCATCATCAGCCGTTGCATTCTGGCATTGCACAGCTGCACAAGGACGCAACCTGACCGCATGATTGAACAAATTCAATTGATCAATTGCATCGATCCGTCTTGCACACACACACATACACACACACACACACACATGAACATGCACACGTGTGTGCACATGCATTGCATTGTGTTCCTCTCAATGATCATTTGACGCACAACATTGAAGTGCAGCAGCGAACACATGGATTGCTAGATTGTGTTTGTCAAATGAGATGCGAAGTGCTGCATTCTGCATTGACACACATTGATGCTAGAATGGCTTGAACATGACTAGATGATGATGGCACAACAATGACAGGTGCGAGGAGAAAGTCATATTTCCTGAGAATCCAGTCTCTGCTACCGCTCTCATCACAATGATCATCACGATGGCAGCGTTGAACATTGCTAATCACTTTCCCCAGCCTCGACCCTTGACCATTCTGCGCCATCACAGCGTGAAGACTCAGGCTGACTTCATGCCTTGTGCCTGCAATTTGCCCTATCCGAACAATGCTTGCGGGCAGAAAACATAAGAATAAAGATCTACGAAAGTGTTGTAAGTAAATGAAAGCCAGCCCTCCTCTTCGGAGACATTTTCGACCACTGTTCTGCAAATTGGGCAACTTTGTTCCTCTCTCAGCCAACGGAGGATGCACATTGGATGATAGGCATGCCCACAAGAAAGAATCTTTCGGTTCAGGTCATACGTGATAGTATTACAACAGATTACGCAAAAAGTGTTGTGAGGGTAGCTTTTCCCTGCCTTTTGGCTTTTGGTGTCAATGGGCAAACGAATCCTCACACACACGTGAGATTCCATGACCGCGGAACCTTCTGCACAATGGCTTGACTCAAGCGAATTTCTCTTCTGTGTTAAATTTTTTTGCCGAAATTCTCTCTCATCCATAACAGGAAGAGCTTCTGTGCGAGGAAGGTTTTGAATTGTGGTTGCTTTTCGGACTTCGGAAGCTGCGCACCTGACACCGAAGAGGAAAAACAGTATTGTTTGACTTGCTCACAGGGCGTTTTCCACAAGTCGCAGATCGAAATTCTCGGAATTTCACTTTCGGTTCGATAATATCTTCATGTCGCAGTACCAAAATTCATCCATATTTCTACATATTGAACCGCGCGTGCCTCAAAACCCAACGGAAATGCTCAAGTACCCGAATGTTTTCCAAATTCATGCGCGATTCATCAGTGCGACAACAGGAAATCCGTGTCGTCCGGATTCCAAGCATAGGAAGCCATGGCAGGGAATGGGCTCCCCTGCTCGCTCTGTCTCTTCTTAGTGGTATTATTCGCTGTGCGATAACATTCGACCGTCAGTGGGACATTGTTTCGATCATGTGGGGGATGATGCAGTGTTGTTTAGAACTCCTTATAAATGAGAAAGTGAAAAATCTTCCTTCTATTTCCACATCTTACAGGTCTCCATTTCCGGAGCTACTGAATGGGTTAAATTCGATGTGTTCGAAACCGGCACGAGTTGCGGGAACTATGTCACTACGGTTTATGAGGAGATTGGTAAAATGTTCACTTTTCTTTTTGACAACATTTCTGACTATCTCCATTGTCTATTTCTTCATGACCTCGTGCTTCCTTGGCTCCGGAAAAAGGTGTTTGCATTGAGAGGTAGCGAACACAGCTAAAAAACTAATAGAACTCAAACAGATCAGCCGAATCTAGTTCCAATTTATAGCTTTTGTTGCATTATCGATATCTTAGCTTGAAGATACTTGGAGTGTCTCATCGCTGGGACTCGTCTCTAGGACTCACGCGTTTTCGCTCAGAAGGCTGTCAGTTTACTCCAATCTCCAAGAAAGAGTATCCAAGAGGAACATGCCAGGATGAAGTCATGGTATTAATAACCCAGTAGACACATGAAAAGCAAACAGATGTAGTTAAAGAAGAGCATTGAAATGAGGGATGAAAGTTAAACATTCCTAAATCTGAACCTTACCCTTCTCCTTCGAAACCGGTCGTGCACGTGTATAGATTGTGAGAGGCAAAAAACGCGCCGGCTCCGAGGACATCTCCAACTTCCCAATCGTTGGCTTGAAGTGCGAGTACCAGAAGGAGAAGCTCGGGCACACACTCTTCGGTGTTCAGAAGCAGCGCTGCATGATCGATTCGTTCGATGAAATCGGTTTTGGAGAGGGGCCTCTTAACAGCGACTCTTTGCAAAGGGTGCATTGTTCCCACGGCGATCTCGTCGCTGATTCCTGCGATTCAGGCGCTCAATATTCGCTGGAGAGTCTATTAGGTTTGTTTGGTTTGAAAGATAGTCACTTGAGTGAGCTTTACCATCTAATTGCCAACGGGCATCTATGAGTCTACATAAAGGCTGTTGTCATCTCTGCGTTCAACTTCTGCGCGTCGATCAAAGAAACGTGCCTTTATTTCCCAACATTCAACTTCCTTCGAATCAATATTCAAGTTTCAAAAGCCCTTTCTTTTGATAATCGGCGTTTGTCCTTTGCCTGATGACCGTTTTTATCTTTTATCTTGCAGGGAGAATATCTGATTTTTAATGAACACACAAATAATATATATATATATATATATATATATATATATATATATATATGTACATGTACTTGCGTGCATGTGTGTGAATGCGCTTCGTTAACTGGTCCTTTCCCTGTCTTCCTTGCTATACCCTGCTTCCCCCGTCCTTCGCCTTCATTGCCATCTCCACTACCATTGCTTTGCAATGGCATCCACAGGATACCGCGTCTGTGGCCTTGACAATCCCAGCGGAATTGTGAGACTAAACGGTTGCGACACAAGAGTATTTCGAATGATGGCAAATCTTGGCTTAGATAGCTCTAAAAACGTCTTTGCCGCAAGGGCTTTTACGATTACAAGCGTGATGATTGCGATTATCATCACAAGTGGCCTCATCGTGACCACCATGGGCGTTCTCACGCTAACGCTTCATCGTAGATATCTCATTCGGAGACTTCGTCGGTCATCTTACCACCACCAATATGAGCTGCAGCAACAGCAGCAGCAGCAAGAGGAGGAGGAGGAGGGTGAGGAGGGTGGGGAGGATGAGAAGGATGAGAACACCGCCCCGTCCTCCTTTGCGACTTCGCAAACATTAGTCGGCGCTGTTTCGCACAGGCTTGATCGCAGTGAGGCCACCGCTGGTGGCTGCAATGACGATGATGAGGATGATGATGATGATGATAATGATGATGGGGGCGGTGATGGTGACGCCCCAAACAGTGTGATGCTGTCCACATTGAGCTCATCTCACCTCGCCCCTTCTGTGAGAGAAAGGTCGAATGATTGAAATTTAGTGCTCTTTCAGCCATTTACCACCCATGCACAATGATACCGTTTCATGTAAACATCTGCTAAACACAATGGTGTGCATGCTAGCAGGCTAGAGGACATCTCAAACATGATGCTCCATCAAGCGGTTTCCTTTGGCGTAGAAATCAAAACAAAGAATTAGCTTCTAAACCTCTTGCTAGTGAAATTAGATGACATCTAGACATGGCATTGATGACAACGGGATGGTGCCGATTGCATGCATGGCTGCTGGCAATTTCCATCATCAATTCGCCACCGCGCAGCGCTGTGCCGAAGCTGAAGTCCCTTTTGAACTTGCTATGTGTGCAAAACGAGTGTGTGCATGCGTGCTATATAGTGTCAGAGCCCTCTCGGCCTTCCTACAGTGATATTGATCGTGTCAAGCATGCGTGTCGTACATGCTGTTCCACAGCAGAGCAATGAACGCAACTTTAGCTTTAGCAGCAGCAGTATCTGTGTGCATTCTAGGGCGCAGTTTGAGATCAATGAACATGCTAGCATGGGCGCAGTTCATCTTTCTGCCGCAAGGCAGGTAGCTCGATGAATCAGTACAAGGCTAGAAGGCCTTGATAAACGACGCAATGACATTTTGTTACATCTACATGCTAGCATGTAAGCTCAAAGATCTTCAGGATTGCCAGTGTTTTCACACTGTACATATAATCATACATCACTATAAAGAGCATGAATCTTACGAAAGCATCTTGCATATGTTCAGTCATATACATCCCATCTTGCTGGTCATGTGACGTTTGCGCAGATTACGACCGACGAGCAAGTATGACCTCATCTAACCACGGGTTGCTGAACTTCCCCTCAGGATCTATATTGCCTACGTGGTGCCGAAAAGCCTCCAGCTTCGGGCCATACATGCGAGAGGCCTTTGCATGCGTCAAGTTGCTTAGTTTCCCCCTGCCACACAGCAGTATTCAGGTGAAATCACATTCGGTACATTTCGTCTGTTTTCAGCGATAATGTATACGCCCTAAATCTAAGTCTCGCTATCGATCATGGCGCTGTGGGAAGCTTCACAGTGGTAAAAGAAAGCACCAGTGCGGTTTGGGATTGAAGTCACTCAGTCCGTCTTCTACGATGGCAGCTGCTTGCAGCACCCTCTCTTCTCCGAGCCCTGAATGGATGCCGTGCGAAATCGCCAGAGTGTCAAAGCCGTCTTCCTCGGATGCGTTATAGGGGGACAAGGCCTAAGTGGCAGCATTGACGATGATAAATATGAGTTTTCGAGCGCTGGAATAGCCTCGAAGCGCGGATGCAGAGCGACTTGTGAAAGGCCATCAATATTCATTCAATGCATGCTGAGGATCTAGCTTGCTCCACCTGATCATCAGCTCTGACAGCTCTTATTTCTGCGTATAAGATTCCCGGCCATGACCGTGCGATTAGATGCAGGCGCTCCAGGCACTCCTTGGCGTATCTTAATGGAACGAAATGCTCGAATTGCAGCTCGGGAGCTCCTTGAGGGCCGAATGGTGCCGCATCCTTCATCCAAACATGCAGTTGGTCAAACCAGCGGCCTGTGATGATAACAACCCATGATTAGTGCTCGCAGCTACACATACACCACCGTCGAATGGAGGATTGTGTGGAGGCGCTGATGTTTACACACGTCTGGCGAGTGCATCAAGCACGGTAAGAGAGAGAGAGAGAGAGAGGGTGAGAGAGGAGGGGGGGGATTAGATTGAGAGAAATTGGGCTGGAGGTTCGAAGCAGAGATTGTATTGTTTTCGTTCTCAATAGCACACCGTAGGGTATGTGCAAAATATACCTTTCACTGTGGTCTCAAAGGTATCCCCTTCGATGAAATTGTAGACCGCGTCGTTCTTTAGCAGTAGCTTCCCAAATCTTTGTTTCGGGGAGAACCCTACGCTTGAATTGCATTTCTCGCCCTTCCTAGCTTCTCTTTCCCCCGAGGCGGAGGCGTCGCCTGCAGCAGCTGGGGTAAAGCGTTTTAAAATCAACATCCCGGGCGCATCAACGGAAAAGTCGACGAAGAGACTGAAAGCGTCGCAGCTTCGCATTGCCTCGGGCAATACTGCCAAGGCGTCAGATAGTTCAGCTCCTGTCGGGCCATGGCTCTCATGCGCGGGCCAAGAGCCGTAGACACATTGCTCCACGTCGAAATTACGTACGAGCTGCAGCTTAAGGTGAGTGCAAATGCCAAGCATCCCCAATGAGACCACAGAGAACGAGAACTCCGGATCTGAATCATTATCACGAATAATATTATGATGCTAAAATGTCATCAACCTCGCCATAGTTTCCACGAAAGTAATTTTAACTGTAATCAATATCATCATCATCACCCATACGACGACAACCCAAAGCAGCAGCAGCAGCAGCAGCAGCAGTGTTAAACATTCTCTCCTCTCTTTTCCGACCTCCTTTTCTAACAGTTCTCGTCTCGCCATCTGCTCCGACAAATTTCATTTCTACGACCGCATCTGCTAGGCCGCTTATTGCCACTCGTCCACATGGTCCTACCCCGCTCTGCATCGAGTAGAGACAATATGGACTCACTCGGCTTTTCCCCTCATCACGGATCATCAGCAATATTTCACCAGCTTTACAGAATTACAGTAAATGCAAAAGTTACCGATCCATGGGTTCCTGTAGCAACCGCTCCGGCAACGCTGAAATGGGGCAGGGCTGCAGTCATTGGCAAAGCCCACGACGTGTCCCTAGTAAGGAATGATTAATGGGTCTATCAAGCACATAAAATTGACATATTTACACGTTGTTTCAACGTTTTAGATACCTTAAGGCATTGCAGAGCTCACTATATGTAGTTCCAGCATCAATGGAAACGACACCTTCAATGTCATCAAGCAGGCAAATGCGAGGCATCTTTCTCATCGAAACGAACCCGATGTTATCGTCGCCAGCATTGAAGAGCGGGGAGAACGAATGCGTGCTGCCGATGGCCCTGAGCTTTGGGTCTAGTTTAGAATCCATCAAAATTCAGCGGTTAACATTCAACGAAAAGGGCAAAAGATTCAGATCTGCTCACGCGAGGCCACTGTGTGCTGAAGAGCTTCCATGTTTTCTGGCTCGAAGAGTCTTGTCGCAGGGCCCCAAGACTGGTTGCCAGCCCAGTTTGCAAATCGCCAAGAATCGTGCCGATCCCTCTCCGCCCATGGCCAACGATACATCGGGCTTGGAATCATTGAACGCAGCCTGCGCATGGGGAGGGGGGTGGCACGTCCTTCCGAGGCAACAAATCTCGAGAATCAAAATTATTAGGAAATATGGTCATACCCCATATCTTTTCCATCTGCGACAACCACAGTATGTTGTCGCAAAGATCAACCAATTTTTCCCAGCAAAGAAACATCTTGGAAGTTTCTGATAGTGAATTGAGAAATGCGACGGGAGAAAAGCGTTGTCGCAGGGAATCAATGCGGCCGTTTTATATTACCTAATTCTCCCAAGAGAATTGCTCCTCTCCCCGTGCTCATTCATATTCCGGAGCTAGCGGGGGGGCATCGATCCTGGTGATTGAGGCTGAACATCAGCATACTTTCTGTTTCAAGAATCCATAATAAAACCTCACACCATGAATTAGATAGATGGATCAAAAAAATGAGAAAGCGGCCAACCAGCCACCCGACCCTCCCCTCGTCTGTTCGTCTGATATTTGTCGTCATCATCAGGTCGTCGAGCCGCCAAAGGGCCTGTAGAGGAGATAATGGGTTCATTATTCTCCTACATTTGTAGTGGGAAATGGTTTAAAAGTTCTGCTGCTTCTTTTCCATCCGTATTGGGTACTCAACACAATCACTATATTCCATAATACGATAAAAACTCGATGCGAAAATTGCCTTCAGTTTACGGTCTTAGATCAAGTGGGGGGCACGAATTGGTCGAGAATTTGTGCGTGGTAAAACATGGAAAGGTAAATGCGTAGTCTTTGTATTGTAGAAAATTTGAGTTTAAGCATTTACTCACAACCCCTCTATTCATGCCATAAATATCGATGCGAATTCTTAGAAGGGTTGGTGGGATTCGAAAGTTGTATACTGCAGTGACGCCAGCTTCAAATATCTAGAGGCAATCCCGGTGTGTGATCTGCTGAAATGAAAAGACATATATATATATATATATATATATATATATATATATATTTGAAAATCATGTGAATACACATGAAAATATATTTGTGCTAGTTTGGATGAATCTATAAATAAGATTGTTTCAAGTTGAATTCGAAACACTACACGATACGAATCACGATACGAATTCAAACATTTGCCTTCCCATTCAGGGCGAAGGAAAACCTCAACTTGATAGATATGCAGAACAAGCGACAGCTATCGTTTTTATGGCCACAGATAAGAAGCTCGTCACTGCCAAACGGGAACTGCACAATGTAGGCGCAGCATGATACAACATCAAAGTAGTATATGTGTGCTTGTGCCACTTTACAACATTTACGACATTTTGCTCTTTTTCATCTTGAACACCCGAATAAATAATGGCCAAGTAAGCGGCAGAAAAGCTTGTTTCGCGACTGCGTAGAAATAATTAATACGTTTATCAAAACTAGCTCGGCGAATTGTCCTTCCTATTTCTCCCAATTGTGGTTAATCGCATATTTGCGCATGAAAGCTGCTGATGGATCCTCGAGTCTCTTGGACGGCCCCTGTTGTGATCATGATCACCGTCACAGACTCGTCTAAAGATTCAGGTATTTTGACTTCATTGTGATGACTGAAGCAGCAATCATAAACATGACAAACATGTGTGTTCCTGTAGTCCGCGAAAAAACGAGGAAACATCTTGAGGACAAGTTCCGGTGCCTGTAACAACAACGATGAGAGTTTTTTTGGTTGCTTCACCCTCTACTGTGAATTTATTGCAAATGCGACTGCACTACCAACGCTTCTTTCCTTGTGGCACACCTCCACGTTTGCATTTCAGGTTAAACTACAAGTTGTCTCCGAGGCGGTCTCGCGTCATCATCATTCCAGAGAGCAAGCAGCATTACGTTTCTGACAAAATTGGAGGTTTTGGAGGAAGGGCTACCTTCATCAATGAAGCTTTGTGTTGGCTAAGACGAGAATGCTGCAATGATTGACAAGCCTGTGGACGACAGCTAGACGTTCCAGAGTTTAGCAGTGAGAGCTTGCATGGATGATGGATGAATGCACCTTGGATTAGCCAAAAAGGACATCTTGCAGTCATTGCAATGAACTGACATCCTCAAAGAAGCCCATCTTGAAGACAACAAATTCTTTGTCACATCATGCTAGTATGCTAGGCACTAGGTTAGCTGCTAGCATGGCGGGGCTCACGGCCCATGTGGAACAACACAACAATTTAGCATAACAAATTGTCTGAACAAGCAAATGCGATTCAACTTCTTGACACTGTGAGACATTCTGGGCAGCCATTATTCACGTTTTTGCAAGCACAAAAAGCTTGCTGCAATCACCACACACATGCGTCGTGTATCCAGAGGCCGCTTCAGCGTCCAGGGCTAGCAGGGTTAATAATATTACGTGTCTATAATGTTACCAAGTTAATAGCTATGTTCATTTTATTTGACAATGCGTTGCATCGTGCACATGGCCGCATGGCTAACTGCCGATGCGTACTACGCATTTTTTGCGCCAATCGAACTACATGGCGAATACAGTTTATGTCTATTATGTTTCATTTATGCTAACTGCACACCCTAATTAAGGGGCATGCTAGAGGCTCTACAGCATCGGCAGCCCGATCACACTAGTCCTGAAAATATATATATATATATATATATATATATATATTATATTTGAGGAGGACACGATAAAATCAGCATTATTAGCACCACAGCATCTGCTCATCCAATCAGGCGGAAACGATCTCTCATCGGACTAACACGTCTAACTCTTTTAAAGTTGGTGAAGGGAGAGCGCAGTGAGATGATTTTGAGTCGCTGTGGGGAAACAGACGACAGATCAATCACAAGCACACACACTATAAAAGCGAAATTCAGCAGCATTCGATTCGGCTGCTGTTTTGGAATGAAACTCCTCGTTATAGATCGCTGGAGGGTACCTTTCTCCCGGGCAGTGACAGGAGGGCTCGAGGACGGGCAAGTGCGTTGTCGTTGCTGCGGTTTACGAGGAGTTGAAGACCGGAGATGTAACAACCTTGCTATCCTTCCCGCCGCCTGATTCACATTGCAAGGTCACATCTGTTATTTTCCCAACATTTTCATGTACGAATCTTGGCAGTTAACAAGTAGTGTGTAGATCATGAACCGTCCATCCCACCACCCCCCCACCCCCCCCTTCCCCAATGCCTGTCCTTTGTTACTTTGGTTATGGGCGTTTCTTCGCTCTTCCTCTTTTCACTTCGAGCCCGATTACCCTCTCGCCGTGTTGCGGTGTAAGGGGTTATCGTAGCAGTCATTGTAGTTTTTGAAGATGATGATGATGATGATGATGATGATGATGTTAGTGTGGCCACTGATGACGGTAATAAGGAAGAGGAGGTGGGGGAGGAAAATGGAGAAGGGCTTGTGATGAATACAGACGCATTGCTACGCTCGTGGATGGACATATGATGCTAAGTAGAACAAAGCATAAGGAGACGTGAGAAGGGGAGAGGGGGGGGGAGGAGAGAAAGAGAGAGCGGACAGAGAGGCGTACATTCAAATTGTGATAGTAATGTGCTCACTCTGAATACACACGCGAAGAAGTGCGAACACATACACGCAGTATCGATGGTGAACATGCAAATTGAGAAACTGGGTTTTGATCGCAAACATTACATAGAGTGCCCCGGGGTTCGCAAAGCTCTTTTCGCAGTATTTGTACTTGCAGAACCACGGTTTCCTCCTCGTGTGACTTTCCCATGTCCACACAAAGAAGAGGAAGAGGAAGAAGAAGAAGAAGAAGAAGAAGAAGAGGAGGAGACAAACAAGCAACAGTCACAATAGTCACTACAACGACGACTAGATATGTAGCAAGTTGTTTATTGTCATTGTATATAGTGAGGCAGCAGTACGTGTTTTCGTGCTGCAGCAACGTGTCCTTGCGCTTGAATGATCTCTGGCATGTTTTGCATCTGCTCGAAGATGTTAAAAACAGAGCAGGATATTAAGGCAACACCACAATAGATAAGAATCAACAGTATCACCTCTCTCTCTCTCTCTCTCTCTCTCTCTCTCTCCCTCTCTCTATTTATCTATCTATCTATCTATCTATCTCTTCCCCTCCCATCCCCTCCCACCCCACTCGTCTCTCCTTCTTACGCACATCGTACATGATATATTGTAAAAAGATAGAATTGTTCCTCATCGAACATCATTGAAACGCGTGTGCTTTCTGGTGTTATCGGCTGATACGGACTTGTATTTTGGCAGAGCGTGGCATCGAAGGTGGTTCCGAAGGCCGATTATATTGGAGAAAACCGCGTCGCATTTGCTGCAATAGTGGTAGCTGGGGAAAACAGAGCTTAGTCAACAAAAGCTGGTGAGGAAGTGATGAAGCCACCAGTTGAAGTCTACGGAAGAGAGTATGAAAGGAATCGCAACATCTTTTTGATTCTAAAAAAAAATCTGCCCTCCTATTACCTCGGAGAGGCCTGCTGGTGCATGCGGATGTGCCGATTGTATTGAGAGCTTTAATAATATTAGCACTTAGTTAAAGAGGATTCCCTTCTTCCATTGGAAAAAGAATTAAGCCCATCGGATATTTGCAAAGGCTCGAGCATGCGAACATACGCTTACTGAGTGGTGAATGTAATGTTGTTGCATTTGCTGCATTTTGGAGGCTGGCGTCTTTGGCAAAAGTAGGCCCAGTTCGCGTTGAAAGGGATCTGCGACAATGGCACTCCACAGTAACCTAATGTTGTTTATGGAGCATATATTTTTGAAAACGACAGCATCGTGCACATAAAATTACAAATCAACTATTCGGCTGTGGCCACCTTTTCCTTGGGCGCATACACTGCAGCGTGACCGCTTCCCGCTTTTCCCGCATTTCCCAATTTCTAGTAACGGATACAACAGCATGGTGCCATCAAGAGTAAACTCTTTGGGTGTGTATTTGAAGTTCGAATGAAATATGCATTTTGCAGCTTGCAAGTTTTTCCATTTTGCAGCTTGCAAGTTTTTCCATCCCCCCCCAATTTTGTTAACCTGACTCCGCAATCTTTGCCATTCGCTCCGCCATATTCTTAAAATAATACCCGAATACGTTCTCTTGAGCCACGGTTCCCGCTCCTCCATCCTAGAAGTAGGTAAAATAGTTAGGCCGAGTTGGAGAACACCTGAGGGAATCCATACCTCTGCACATGGATATACTATCCTGTGGGTAACCATTAAGTTTTCCAGTCTATCAGCATCCGATTTCAGTTCAAAAGACTGTCCGCAAATCAGAAGGGGGAAGAACAGCGAAAGGCTACGAACCCTTTTCCCCCCCCTCATCGCCCAGCTTCGTCGCCCCGAAAGCCACGGGCGAGATGTGCGCCTGCAGGATTCAGATAATAGTTCATCGGACATATATCGTAGACTTTACAACACTGAAAAATTATCAAAAGGACCTTGGAATAGTATGTACGACATCTTTGAATCTCTGTCGCTTGCATAGCGGCACTTCCGACATAATAATTCGGGCAGACGCATGCCTGCGCGATGCTTTTTGAAATTGTGTTTTCTTCGTAATTTAAAGGGCATTGAAGACGGGAGACTGCAGTTTTCAATCAATTCTGTTTCAGAATTCCCCTCACTCGATGCAGAAAGCTTTCAGTGCTTTTCGGAACTAGAACTAGCACGGAATTTTCGGTTTGTTGACCAGCAATTCCAGGTGAAATGGTGGAATATGTTGTCGCAGATCATTAACGCCCGGAAAAATATCTTATAAAAAGTCGGCCAACGTATGAAATTTAGGAACGTATTTCCTGGTGCATTCTCCGACAGATCGCCAACGAACACTCCTTTCGCCCTCCCCCCCCCAAGAAGCAAATGTCAAGCGGTCTAGATTGGGACAAGTTCGTGGAGGTAAAAAATATATACACGATTGCTTCGGTATTTTTAAATTCTCTCGTGTAGGTCGCCAAGGCGGCCGGCGTTGAAGATGATACAATTGACGTGCTCGATGCAGAGGGATACGCTGACGAGGTAATGTGCCTTACTGCGGTTCTCTTTGGTATAAGTAAAGAATACCCAGCGAAACTCTCTTTCTTGTTCTTTATTGCTTACACAGGCAGACGATCTCTTCGAAGTCACCATGAAAGAGTCAGCTCAACCACTACCCTCAAAACACACACTTTCGCAAACGAACACGCTCGCCATTCCATCATGTTCACAACCGCCCCTGCCCACCAAATCCAATATCTAAACGCGAAATGTTTCATCGGAAAAACGGGCATGGGCGTGTCCTCGCAGTCTAGATTTTGTACAGAAAGCTGCGGCATTGACGAAATGCACTATTTTCTCTGTATTCTACCTGCATCGACAGACTTCGGGAGCTGAACCTAGAACCGGGGCAGCCCGAGAAAACGCTCGCAGCTATCTGCAGCTTAAACCCAAAGGTGTAGCCACAGACCGATGAACGCGTGATGATTTGCTCGTCCTCGTGCAGAGCTCTGCTTACACTGCCGTCCAATGCTGCCGTCGTGAGCGGATATATATCTGGACCTCAATTCTTATATTTTGTTAGGTTAAACAGCGAGCAGAGAAGCTAGGGTTGAAGCCTGCGAGCGACGCTAAGAAAACGCAAGCTGCACCCGGTGAGATCTCGCTTGATTTTCCCATCTTAGCGTCGCGTGTGTGTGTGCGTGAAAGCGTGCGTCTGCCTGAGGGTATCCCCCGTCGCAGCCAATAGAAGAAATGATGCCGATAAAGAAGATAAATACCGCTTTAGGGAGCAATATCGTGAAAAAGGCAACGGAAGAACGTAAAGTCGCGACCGTCAGTGACATACAGAAAGGCGCAAGAGAGTAGGAAGAAACATGAGTATTATATATATATATATATATATATATATATGTACATATATATTTTTATATAGTGTTCCCAATATCTAACGTCATGATAGCCTGGATGAATACGTGGCCGAGTAGTTCCAACCTGCTGTCTCCCTCCCCTCTGTACCTACCCTCCTGTTTTGTGCAAAGCTTGCTGTTCAAACTGAGCTTCGCTGTGGGTTTCGTCCTTGGTTCTCCAGAGGAAAAGGTGGCTCTTTGTTCCCCCCCCCCTTCTCTCTCCAAGCACACACTACTGTGAGTACGTGCCGTGGTTATCCATGTAAACATTCGGTTTTCCTGGTATTAGAAAAACGAGGAAAAGAGAAGCAAAGCTAACAAGGCACTGGCAGACGTGAATCCCTCGTTGCAGCGTTTGGCCGCACTTGCGAATAAGCTACCGAAGGATTGCGCTTCGGTGAATGACAGTGGAACTAAATCTCATTGAAAGCAGCGAAATAGTAGCGCGGGTTTATTATTGCATGCTGATGATTATTCTTGGCTGCATCACAGCTGAAGGCATTATCGAAACTGATATCAGACGTGTGAGAATGGACGCACCAACGCGTGTTATGATATAGAGGGCACACGATCTTACAACCTCACAATCACACACGCACACACACACACACACACACACACACACACACATATATATATATATATATATATATATATATATATATCAGGTTGTCCTAGGGGTAAAACAAGTTATCCAGTCCGCTCAAACATTGTTGCAGATCGTTGGGTAACCGCCCCCTCCCCTCCCCTCCCCAACACACACACAAAACACCACACACACGCACTCGCACAGGCATGCATCCCCATGAACCTCCCTCATAACCCCCCCCCCCCCTTCTACCCTTCCTTTCCTCCGAATACGGTTGCAGCACCGTCGCGGGAAGCGCACCCGACGAGGCAGCCAAGCAAACACTGACTATGATTCTAGAGCGGTTTGAAGGTGGGTCTTTTCTCCCCCCCTCTTCCCGACCGCTGCTGCTGCTGCTGTTGCGGTGTTGGTGGCACTTCTTTCGAGTAGAATAGTTGGGAGGATAGGGGAGGGCGGGTAGGGCAGCAGCACTTCGCTGGTGATATATGTGTGACTCATGGGAGAGCATATGTGCGTGTCGAATGAAGGTCGGCAGCAAGGCGCCGCTCGCTTTAGCGTTCCAAATTGATTTGCTTTCCCCCCCTCCTCCTCCTCTCCCCCCCCGCCATCTCTCTCTCTACCTTGCGCAGGGTCGGTTTCCTACCTCAAGGTGACGCACTGACACAAGCAGATGATAGAGCGATAGAAAAGCTGGAGAAGCGATGCTAATGAATGATGAAAACCACCATGTTGCCAATGATGGTGATGATGATGATAGTGGTGATGATGATGATGATGATGATGATGATGACAATAGTGAGGTTAATACCTGCAGTGATGCAACCGGCTAGGAATAATGATAATGGGCTGGCGGCCTTTTCTCCCCCTTCACTAACGGCTCCCCCTCCTCTTCCTTTCTTCCTTCTGACACCCTCTCTCCAGCTCGCAACTGCAGGGAACTTAACAGACACCTCCACAACAAAGCTCATGGCTGCTGTGGCCAAAGGTGTGTGCAAGTCCCCCCTTCACATTTGGACCAACGTGCTCTGTAGTGCATGAATATTCTCCAACCCCCCGCATTGTGTTTCTTTCTTCAGGGGTAGAGGACCGTTTAATGGATACCGTCAATTCGTGCAAGAGGTTTCAGATGAATAGCCAGATTATTGCCTCAGATCAAAAGGTAGCACCCCCATATGCTGCCCCTCCCCCCTTATCCACTCCCCAACTCCTTGTGCGTTCAAGCATGTGGATGTCAGCTGAAGGATTTTGTGGATGCCGAAAGGAGTGTGTTATTTCGTGATGGGTTGGAAGCTTTGCCCCTCACCTTCGACGTCCATTGTCATTTTCCGCCTCTCTCC
>ADNK01001913.1:75000-82014 GCA_000320545.1 Bigelowiella natans CCMP2755
AACTGTCAGTCTTAACTCGATCAATTATTAGGTTGGAAAGCTTGTCGGGGCAATGGCGTCCGAGGCCGAAAAGGCCGTGCCGGTACTAGACGTATTACCAAATGATAGTTTTTCCCCCTCGCCTCGTAGATGGTGTGTCACGCCAATGTAGTGAATCTAATGCTGCAGCCTCCGTGCTGAAAGTGAAGAGAGAACGTGGGCAGAAGTCTCTCTGCATGATTTCGAACAACCGAATCTGATGCGTCTAGGCTTTATGCAATATCTGTGCTTATTGGACTTGGTGCTGCTGCCTGTGAATACCACCAACAGGTCGTCCGCAAAGTAGGCGACACGACGAATCTTGAGCGGAGAATCAGTGACGCAAAAACTGCGTTTGGTGAGGTGAAGACGACTACATCTGCGTAGAGACGATGCCATGCTGGTGGTTTATGTGGATGGGCGCCGTATCGTACATCTTCGTAACTGGGAGAGCCTTGCATGCGCAAATCTAGACATGTTACAGGCAATTATCACGCCGAAGCTGTCGCTTCAAGAGCTAGAAGAGTAGCACTATCTACCATAACCTGTCACGACCGGATATAAGTGGCACCTCTTCTAGATCGATATGTGGTTAGTCCGCAGCATATATGTACTGCTGCGACAGAAATGGCTTTGTACTGCTAGTGATGGTATATGGTAGCAAATAATTGCATGCACTATGATAGAGGCCTCGATTGAGCACGCTGTAGCACGCCTCGCTACGCACTAGCGCACGTTTGAACAATCATAAAAGGAATGGTTATAACAGCGCGGGCATTACAATTCCACAGTGATGTAACATATGCTAGTGCTAATGAGAGTAGAAGTACAGGCAGCATTTCCATGTGCACCAGTGCATTCTAGCATCACACTAGATCATTGTGCACGTGCAGCATCGCATGCCAACATCACATGAACCAGGGGATGCTGCATGTGCGCGCTGTGCGTCTGCTAGGCCGTGGCAATCTCAATCCATGCGCTAGATAGCTAGTTGCTATGGCATGCTAGCATGTGCGATGCTACTGCTATACTGCATGACGACGCTATGTCTGGACATCTATCTAGGCTGTGCGTGGCTATGATCGACGCTGGCTAGCTGGGTCGTCTTGTGCACACGTCGCTAGCGTCGTCTACGTACATCTGCTACGTCTAGACATGTACTAGTGTAGTCTGCTCGCTATGCTTATCACGCATGCTAGCATGCCACAGTGCTGCGCATCGCAGCAGCGGCGACGTGTGTGCACGTAGCGTACAGCTAGACAGGCGAGATGTGCGCATGCATGCTAGCATGTCACGTGCTTGTCTTCTGGGCTTGATGCACACTAGCACACCCATCATCTGCTAGATAGACATGTCTCCTGCTAGCCTGCTAGCTAGCTAGCCTACTAGCTGTGTGCATATACGCGCTAGTACAGCTAGTACGTATCGTAGGATCGGTTGCGACGCTAGCACATATATGAGCGGTCTAGCGGTGGTTCAATGCTAGAACGCAGAGCTAGCAGAGTATGACTCACGGTGCAAATCGATTGCGCCGCACGCACACTGCTAGATAGACTGCTTAAGTTAAAAATTGTTAGCGGCACTTCAAGACGCTCTAGCGCTGTCGCGTTGCGATAAGCACATGTATCTGGTTACTGTACTCGATACACATTTTGTCCAGCCAGAGATGTTTTATACACAGGCTGCATCTGCTATTATATTTGCAGCAATAATATCATAAAACCAATACATGTATAATATATATATATATATATATATATATAATGCGGACCCCATCAATATGCAACATTGATCATCGTGCAGGTGACGAGTTTGTGAGTAAAAGTGCAAAGCTTTATGACCGTGGTTGGTCTCAAACATTCCCATCGCTACATTCAAGTGCATAAATCCAAAAAAAGAACTTGGAAGGCTGCATTCTCAAAGCTAATCATCGCGGCGTCGATCTTCGTCGTCATCCTTGTCGTCCTTAGATATCAATGATAATTTTTGTTAATCTACCCATCACATCGCATATACATTTTTGTTATACGTGTATCTATATATAAATATATATAAATATATATATATATATATATATATATATATAATATTGTGTGCGTGTCTGTGATATCGCACGAATGTTAAAGATAAAGCAGGATCCTGAAATACCTTATCATCTTTTCCCCTGCTCTTTTCATCCTCCTCGTCGTCGCCACGGCGACGGTCATCGTCCCGATCACGACCACGGTCATCGTCCCGATCGCTGAAACAACACACTTGCTGCTCAGTACAGATTTGGCGCAGGTATTCCCAATTAAACGGCGGCCATGATAACTACACTCGAATCCCCAGGTTTGTCATTTTTTCCTATTCTTCTTTATGTGTTCAAAACTTTCACGAGAACTTCCGATACTAAGGGTTATTAATAACGAAAAATTCTTTTACCCTTCGTCATCTTTCCTTCGCATATCACGATCGCGGCGACCACGCCTGTCATCCTCTTCGGAGCCATCGCGACGGCGTCTCTCCTTGCGGTCACGAGTCCTGCGCAAGCGAGAAAACTCAGAAAACATCGTCCAGCAAATGTTCTTGTAGCACAACGGAAAATGCGATCGCGTCCGGTCTTCGCATTGTCTGTTCTATTACAAAGCTACCTGTCCCTGGATCGATCACGGCCACGGTCACGGCTTCGATCACGTCTTTCCCTCCTTCTTGGGGGGGTTCTAGACCTGGAGCTCGAGCGGCTGCGCCCTCTTCCGCCACCATCTTCGTCGAAGACCTTCACCCTGGTAGGGGGATAATCGTGGCGTGCACCCCGGCCAGGGCGAATCTTCCTGCCATCCAGCTTGCGGACTGCATCATCGGCGTCACGGGAGTCCTCGAATTCCAAGGTACCTTTTCCATATCGGACGTCAGTGTACCTGCAAACATAAAAATATATATCTTATTTGAGACTCGCGTGGGAGGGTTTCTAGCCATTTTTGAAAATCAAAAATCAAAACACACAATGAGAGGAAGTGAAAGCGCATCTATGGAGTGCGTGGTGGCAATCGCTACCGTGGATGAGGAGCTCCGAATTCGCGCGCGAAATCCTTGCAAAGAAAAGAGGTCACTCATTCGGTGTTATCTTGAAGAAACAGGGGTTTTCGATATTATCCAAAACGAAGATCCACTCCGTCCTCCTCTCCGTCCTCCTCCTCCTCCTCCTTCCGCAACATGCCATGCCATTTTCCAACTCCTCCATCCCTGCATCTCTTCCCATCCCTCCCAAAATCCACATTCCAAATCCCAATCAATCCATCCTCTCCTTAACCTTTTGTCAAATCAATACATGTCCTTCTAAGAACCTCTCATTTGATGGGGAGAGGTCGAGAAATGAGTGATTGGAAGATTGGTCTTTTAAAGGAGACCGCGAAAAGCTCACGCAGCGACCGAATAGTTTACACGGTTCCACCACTACCTTAAGATCTTGCCAGGAAGCTTGCTCAGGCAGCCCTTCGATGATGATTCTATACCCTCTTCCTCGTGACATTCTCGCACTCCTCTTCCAAATCGATGGGTTGTGGGCTCAGACAGTGCGCGGCGGTAGGGAGATTTCGCAAATATGGAGGTTATTTTATTCATACGACAACTAAATTATGCGGACGTTCGATTAACATAAGGCTATCTCAGCTAGATCGTAGCCAGAATGTGGAACATCGTATTTTTCAGTTCATATTATTTTCGTAACTCCCCTTAAATTAGATATGAACGACATCAAGATTGTGCGAATTTGTAAGGAAATGTACAATTTACATTCCGCCCAAAATATCTCGTTGGGTCTCACTTGCAGAATGAGGCGCCGAAATTTGTGTTAGATCTATATCCAAGCCGATTTTTTTCTATTTTTTCCTTTCTTGTCGCAGCCGAGAAAGGCGCTAATTGGCAGATTACATTCGGATGCGAATGGCACCCGAGAGCTTCCGACCAAGCCAAGCTCTGCCAAGCATGTTGTCCCTGCTATTGGTCCTTCTTCCCGCATCGTCGAAATGCCTTAACCCCTTGAATGCGTATCCAGGGTCCCACCAGGTATGTGAGTTTCTGTGGATTAGAAGGGTATGTTTCAGGGAGGGTGTCGGACTCGGAACTAGCTCCTCCTTGACCTGGAGAAGAAGGCTTGATGCTCGTTGGCGAGACTTTGAGCCTAGATTTTCGTGCGCCAGTTTTCCCACAGATTGTGTAAAACTGATTTTGGGAATGTGGAATGATGACTCTATTTTCCACCTAACGTAACGAAAACGTTGAATTAGGTCGAACCCCTCGCCCCACAGCAAAGCAGACGTCCTGCAGACAAAGGAGCCTCCTCTTCTCCCTCACCACCCCCTACCCCCCTCGTCTCTTTATATTGAAATATTGGGGCCCCCGCCAGTGTGGTTTCCACCGTCACCACCACCACCACCACCACCACTTCGACACGATTTGAACCGAGAGTTGTTGGTGCGTATTCTCCACAAATCGGCAACAACAACAACAACAACAACAACAACAGCAGCAGCACTAAAACCACGACAGCCATGCCTCAAGCGACGGAAAATGACAGCGTGAATCTGCCTTTGTTGCCACCACAATCGCTAATAAACAACAACAACAACAACAGGATCCCACCTCATCTTACCCCCCCCCATCATGAAGTCGTTGGACACTTTACGACTAGGTCGAAAAGGGTGTTGCTTCATCAGATGCACGGTTGAGCAACAACATGTGATGAGTGAATAGTTCTACTATGCTTTGAGAGAGATAGAGAGAGAGAGAGAGAGAGAGAGAGAGAGAGGGTGTGTGTGTGTATCTAATGTTCTATTCGGACATCCAAAGTCCCAAATCGCGCATAGCTGAGCATCAACACGCATCCCAAGATAGAAATCATTAGCGTCTTCAAGAGAGCCTTTTATTCGTACCTTATCTAGTGAGAACCATCTTTAAAACGCGTATTTGACTAAGCGCAAAGCACCAGCTCGAACATAGTGCTGGCCGCCCCATGTAGCTGCTTCCATATATCAATCCCAACACGCTCATTTCCGGTAACCGAGCACAGTCTAATCTGTTTGGCTTGACAGGTTTCGAGAGGAATGTGCAATGGATGGCGGCTCTCAAGCTCTTTCAACGAATGGTACTTTCTCCATTCTGCACCGTATGTGCTTGGTTGCACCCCCCCCCCCCCCCCTCCTCTTTCCCCTCTCCACGACTCTAGATTTCTACTGTGAAGGCAAAATCGTTTATTGCATGGGTGTGCACACAACAGGCCTCGCAGCTGCAAAAGCCAGATGCGTACACAAGCAGGTGAGCTTTTACCGATAGAATGATATTTATAATGATAGTAATATATATAGTATGATACTAATAATGCTAATAATAATAATTATGTATAAGTAGTTGTTGTAATAGTAGTGTAGTAGCACTTGCCGCACTTCCAATGCTCGGTGGACACGATGCCATGCTCATAACTCACAAACACACACACACACACACACACACACACACTCACACACTCACTCACTCACTCGCGCTCATATAACATCACAGTGCGGTAATACGGACTTGCTACTCTGCGGCTGCCTCCTCTGCTGCGGGATTGGAATCGATAAAGTATCGAACAAGAGTGGAGACGGTCAAAGGGGGGTGGGGACTAGCGAAGCAGCACGATATGCAGCAGCAGCCTAACGTGAGTTATGGACGAAGTATGCCGGTCAAAAGATTCACGCTACAACATCATCATCATCAGCAGCAGCAGCGGCAGAAGGCGGACTTAGCGATGAAACAGAAGGCTCCACAACGCTGCAGCATGGCCAAGGACAGAAGTGATTACGAACGAAGTGGTTGGAGTTGGAGATCTCTCGTAGAGAAGGAGGAGGAGGAGGAGGAGGAGGAGGAGGAGGAGGAGACGGAGGAAAAGGATGGGGGAGGGGCCGAGAATAATAATAAACTAGAAAATGAAAGCTATATTGAAGATTACGAAGATGAAGAAGAAGAGGAAGAGGACGACGACGATAATAATAATAATAATAATAATAATAATAATAATGATGAAGGAGTTGGTAACACATACTACCACGAGGAAAGGCGGGGAGGGGAGGGGTCAATAGCTGAAGAGAATCATCAATGTGATAGTCACGGAAGAAGCAGCTCAAAGCAGTACTTCCCGCACGATGATAATGATGACGATGACGACGAAGAAAGGAGGAGGGAATTTATTAGAGCCAAAGCTATTTTGACAGTGCAGCAGGTCTTCAAATAAATATATATATTTAATTAACATATATAATATATATATTCTAATGATAATATTGGTTCACTCATATAAAATCTCGACGTCATCATCAGCATCATTATCATCATCATCGTCATTATCATCATCGTCGGCCCCGCTACCATTGCTACACGTATCCTGATCGCAGCATCCGCGCGACATGGAGCAATGCTGCCTTGTATTCCCGTGTATATTTGGTCCTCACATCAATTTATTTGTCCGACATTTATCTCCGTGACCATCTGCTTCCTCGCATCAGTCGATTAGCATGGCCTCGGCGGGTACCTTTCGCCGTATTCTGCAACGGCTGCACAAGGTAAGAGAAAGAGAGAAAGAGAGAGAGAGAGAGAGAGAGAGAGAGAGAGAGGGAGGGGGGGGGGGGGGTAATAAATGAGAGGGATTGGAAAGAACATCCCGCACCGTAGCTAGTGAGTAGATTAGCCGTCGAGCCTACTTATTATTGAAAGAAAAGAAGGACTACTCGCATTTGTATCAATGTTCTTGCTCATTTATAAGTGGGAAAAGTGTTACGATTATACTGCCGGCTAACCGGATAATTCTGTGTGCCCTCCCCTAGGTCCTAAACTTCCACCAATATAAGTCGCCCCCGCCGGATTTGTGTTGATGTACCTAGAGGAATACCAACACTTTCAGTATTCCTGTCGTACAAATTGATCGTATAGAGGAGAACAAATTCGACTCTGCAGACGAGAAACTTGTTGACATGATATAGA
>ADNK01001912.1:0-13942 GCA_000320545.1 Bigelowiella natans CCMP2755
GGAAAAAGAAGATTTTGGAAAATTTATCAGTGGCGATCTTATCCATCACCCGAGTATACACAAGGTAATCTGGATGCCAGCTCCTCTCATATTTGGGCAGGTTTTAACACAAAGTGCGCTCTGCTGAGACATATTCCATAAGGTTGTGGCTGAATAAGTTCCAGGTTTATATTAGACCACACACCCACAGAGAGACACACAGAGACACACACACACACACAGAGAGAGAGAGAGAGAGAGAGAGAGAGAGACAAAAGCACAATTTTCCAAATCGATGAATCGCGTCATGAAGATCCGAAAACTACTTCAAAGCTGCAGTGCACTGCCTCACTCTCTCTCTCTCTCTCTCTCTCTCTCTCTCTCTCTATCATATTGCTCACGTTCGGTCTCATACTATCGTCAGTGCCATCGCCTACCTCAGTATGGTTTGGGCCGTCTTCGTTATCGCGCACCACTGCTGTAAGTAGTACAACAAGCTCCTCCGCTTGCGACGATTCGCATTTTCTCTTCATGCTCGCTATCGAAAGGCGCTCGCTAGTCCGCGGACGTTGGCAGCTTGATTAACACTCTTTCTCTCTCTCTCTCTCTCTCTCTCTCTCTCTCTTTCTGTTCCCTTTCCCCGTAATATCGGCGCCCTCCTCGCCAGGCCTGACTGAGAGCAGCAGCACGAGAACTCGGATATGGTTCCTGGCTTCCACGCAAGTTGTGGTCGTCATCTTGCTCATAATGTACACGCTCAAGGTGGTAGCAGCGGCGGTGGTAGCAGTAGTAGTAATAGTAGTAGTAGTTATAACGGAAGAGTTGTTTGCAAAGAAGAAATAAGGTGAGGGCCATCGGGATAGAAGCTGCGACCAAATGACTATCGTCGCTGTCATCATCCGCGTAGTATTCCACTTTACCTCATCGTTTATTGCTTACTGAGCGAGCGGTGTGTTTTGGAGAGACTACATGATGTAGAGGGGTACATTTAGCAGTTGGAGAATATATATATATATATATATATATATATATATATTATGTGTGTGTGTGTGTGTGTGTGTGTGTGTGCGAGTTTATCACCCTTCACTCCTTTCGTCTCTCCCCCCCCTCCCCACTGCACTGTGCGCTTGACGTCCAGGCTGCTTATGCAACAAGTAGAGGCTTGCACCTCGCGGCGCTATTTACATTGTTAGGATGGCAGGTGAGAGTAGTTTGAACGACCCCATCGCTGCAAGCACCTGCGAGTCTTTTCTCCGTGGAATAATGTGTTTTTCGTGTCCGTTTTTTTTCCTTTGATACTGAAAATTTATATTCAGTGCGCAGCACTGATGATAGTGCTGCGGCTAAGAAGATGTCATTTGAGGCGTGTGTTGGTGTCTGGAGTGCGCGCGCACAAACATATATATATATATATATATATATATATATATATGTCATACACAATACGTGCCTAATATACACAAAACAAGCATACGCACACACTCACGCACATGTGATTTTTCGCGATCTAGATGATAACCGAAGTGCCAACGCTGGCGTTCTTATGCAAGACTCTTTTCGGTAACAAGAAGAGAATTTTGCAATGCTCATCAACAATAGTGTGTGTGCGCGCGCGTGTGTGTGTGTGTGTGTGTGTGTGTGTGTGTGTCTGTGTGTCTGTGTGTCTGTGTGTGTGTGTGAGTGTGTGTTTGTGTACATTTTATAGACCTGTCGGCGGCATTAGCGCGGTTCAATATACTTCCCGAGCCAGGAGGTCACGTTATTGATGATAATGATGATGATGATGATGATGATGATGAAGACTAAATTCTAAATGCAAACAAGAGTGCCAGTCTGCCTTTGATGAGAGCTCGAAATGCGATGGAGAGAATGACGAAAGTAGACAAATCAATGAGGATGTTTACCCGCCCAAAAATTTATCAGGCTCGGTAAACAACAACAACAATAACAACAACAGCAACGATAACGGTAGCAATCCAGTAGCAGCTGCTCGCAATACTACGACGACTAATCTACCCATGATTCGCAACGAAAATAGCAATAATGAGAGAGTGAGTGATAGCACGGATAGCTCTTCGATGGCCCCTCTCATACCCGGGAATAGAGGGGGTCCTGTATTCCAGTATGGTAGTCTAGATAGAATTGATGAGAATTTGTAATAAGCGGGTGGTTAGCGTATCGCTTGTCCTATTTATTATCCTATTTGCGGTGTCGAGTGAAATAGTAGCACAGGGCTAGCAGTAGCTATGTGTTATTGCATGTGGCAATGTTAGAATGCATCACATGGTAGTACGCTATCATAGATAGCATTGCGTATGCTCATTAACAAGCAAAAGTATGAAGCACGTGTGCACCTGCATGCTGAGCACACACTACACACGTGCATTGTAGACTGTAGTAACATAGGCTAGTATGACATGCATCACATGTGTCACTCTCATTACGTTGTTCGCATTCTCTAGTTGTGTGCGCTTCATTTGAGCAACAATGATGAGCGAGGGCTATCGATCCGCAAGTGCGTCGTGCAACATGGTGAAAAACAGAATAATGTGATGGCGCAGCGTAGCGAATGCGTCGTATCCCATGCACACATCGGCCTATTTTGTGTGCAAGCAAGCTAGCAAGCCAACATGTTGGCTTGCTAGCAGAGCGCTACCTTTTGCCTAAATTCTGCGCATTCCAGACGCCGTGCTATGCTAGCATGCTATAGCGCGTGTGCGTGCATGCATGCTAGCATGGTGTGAGCAGCGCTTGTTCAGTCTGCACAACTAGACAAGGCATGCTAGAGCATCGAATGGAGCAGAAGCTATAGCCAGCCTAGTAACAATTGTTACGACGCGCAAACTATCTAGCTAGCACAATTGTGGACTACATACACATGAACTAGCAACGTTAATGTGTAACGGAGTAGCTAGAATTGAAACAACCAAAATGCACGTGGTCACTAGTGGCACGCAGCCTGGCCAGCTAGCCAGTGCATAAACAACACCAAATTAGAGAAGCGCTGATCGCGGCGATCTAGCAATGCTGCATGCATTCTATATGTGCGACATCCAGGAGGAGAACATGCGCATGTCTAGACGTAATCACATCGCAGTTGGAACCGCAAACTCGCTCCGCTGATGCACCTCTGACCCAGTCGATGAGTCGATGACTTTGCCAATCTTGCCCCAGTGCGTGCCGTCCCCTTTGCGCAAGCTTATCTCGATCTTCGGGCCAAAAATATCAGCCTTGGATAAATGCGGCAAGATGCTGCCGGCAAGCTCGACCTATGGATTAGTAGAAAATCTTAGCGGAGGAGGAGAGCGCGTGAATCTAGAGTTCTAAGGCGTCGATGCATGCGCAAAGGCACAGGGCCACAGGCTTGGGCGCGTCGTAGAGAATCAATCAGCGATGAAACACGCATATGCTCACCTCGATGTCCAACACTGTGATCACATCGTATCGAAACCGAACTTTCAGCCGCCGGCGAGAAGCTGATAAGTGCACGCTATCCGGATCAATCTTCTTCACGTAGATCGTCAGCGAGGCCTCCGTCCCCGACCTGCGTACACAAGGCAGCACACGCCGGCTCGTTAGACCGAACAACGAATGGGAGGCCAGTGGACGATAAAGATGTGCTTCCACGCTCGCGTTGGATCTTGCTAGCATTGGGAAATGAGCGATTCGGTGATTGGTAATGCAGTGTATTTACAAACGCATCAGTTAATTTCTTTCTTTTTTTTTCATTCTTCAGTATTTCCCCCTACTCCGTCATGTCGAAGCGTGGCATCTCTACTGCGACGGCCTCTTTCTCATCCTGCCGCAAAAACGGGTTAGCCAGCAATCGTCAGCTCCTTGAAGAAGCAGCTCAAAAAACGAGAGGAAACATCTTAAAGGCTTGTTCGCAACTACTCTACACCAACCTTGAAGATACATCGGCCTTTGGCACACCCCGGCGTGCTTAGGAACTCCGCGAAGTTGATGGTTCTCTGTATGATGCAGAGGCATGTACTTTACTATTCACCACTCGACGAAATCCATGCATGCCCGACACCCGTTCAGCACGTGTAGTGTTTACACTTTAACCCAAAAAAAAAAAAAATAGATATATAATATGTTTTATCTTAAATACTATATTCGTCTATTATTTTGGCATCTCATCGGTTGCGCCGCGTGCGCGCGTACGGCGCGGAAATCAGCGGTTGTGTGTGCGTGTGTTTGCATGTACCCTCCGGCAACAAGACCAATACTTCTCGCCTTCATGAAATACCTTATATAGACGCATCAAATCTTTATTTCAAACCATTTTTATGATCTTCTCTCCCCGCCCCCACCTCCTCTCTCCCCGCGCGAACGGATGTATATTCACCATTTATCCCATCCTAGACCTGACATGGCACTTCTCGGCGCAAGTAAATATATAGCGAAGGCAGCGCAAAGCGCTCGAAAGATGAATCATGGGCGGAGAAGGCAGAGAATAGCACGTATTACCGGCCCTCCTGGATGGTACTGGCATCGTTGTCCTTCCTGCATGAAGTGTTAGAAGTTCATCACGCAAAGATCACGGAAGACGTACAAGGCTCCCACCGCAAGTATTGTAAAAAACATTATAAATGGATCATTAATATCAGTAATATATTATTGAGAATGAAATTCAATTATAATTATATATATATATATATATATATATATATATATGTTATATATTATTTATTTATCTTGCATTTCTGTGCGCGTTTACGTGGATTTCGCACCGAATTCGGCCCCTTGTACACCTTGACGCACCCTGCATGCTTGCACTGCGAACACACCAAGGGCATGCCATAACGTCAGTCCTCAGTAAAAACAACTTCTCTCTGCTACACATTATCATGCTCGTGCATAGGAAGCACGCTCATGCACGTGTCATTAAAGGAGGAAGGCCGGTTTTATTTGAAAGAAAGAAGGAATGGTGGCGGAGGAGATAATGACCTTTGTCCCCATCTTCGGCTCCGTGTCCCCTCCCCCCCCCCGTCCGGTGGTGGCACTGCCAACCGTCTTTTCCACAGCTGCTAAAGGGTAGTTCCCGGATTTCTTGGCCTTTGTTTGGATTTATTGTAAATTATGTGCTTATATATATATATATATATATATATATATATTAATATAATTACATATACAATATGTGTGTGTGTGTGTGTGTGTGTGTGTGTGTTTGTGTGTGAAGGTGCGCAAAGTGTATATATTTGTAAGGAAGCGAAAAAGAGAGAGAGAGAGAGAGAGAGAGAGAGAGAGAATGGGGGAGAGAGGTCAAAACATCGAACGACAGCCCCTTGTCCTCACAAGGAAAGGCAGCATTTCTCGGGTTGTCGCAATCGTCACCTACCTCCTCGAATAGTATTCTCGCATCGGGGTCAATCCTTACCTGAGCGAAACGAGTAACACATTGGTATAGGATACGACTTGAACGCGCTCACAGCTGACGCGGAGTCGGAAGACATCCTCGGATTCATTCTCATTTGTTCTGTCCCCTACCTGTAGCGGCAACTCGATGTCTTGCTCGTAAATGTTGTTCCCCCTGCCTTTGGAGAGCCCGCCCCCCCCCGCCCCTCTTCCGCCGCCAAGCTCAAGCCCATAGCCGTCGCCGTCGCCTTCGTCCCCGTCGTCATTAAACTCGTCGAGGAGTTTCTCGACTTCACGCCGTGAGTGTCGGGCAGCCGCTCTTGCCTGTAGGAGCTCCTTGGGGTCACTGCGCGCCGTGGCGGAACAAACAGCGGCGTACGAGAAAGACAAAGGGAAACCATCAGCTCGGTGCACATTCCATCGATCGCGCCGACAGGGGAGCACGCGGGGGCTGACAAGCTAGGCCATATGAGCAGCTGGTCTTTGCAAGGTAGTACCTGTGGCGATGCTGGTGGATCAGCTCGTCAGCACCGGATGGCCTCGTCCTTCTTCTTCGCGCCTGATCGTGGCCAAAGGCACTCCCTGGCCTCTCCGCTGCTGCCGGCATGTCGTGGTCACCGTCGTGTCCTAAGGAAAGCAGAGAGATGAATAGTCGGATCCGTCATATCTTTCTATCCCCCCCCCCTCCCCCCCCCCACTCTAATCGGCTCTTTGTCGTCGTTGTTGCAGAAACGAGAACCACCTTTGAGGGCCGTCTGGCTCAAAAGCCCCCTAATCATAGATTGCAGTCCTGGCTTCTGAAGCATGTCCTGGGGGTGTGGGGGGGGGGGGGGGGGGGGACGGAGTTTAAACCGCAGCGGAGATTGATTACATCAAATTAAGGAAAGAAAAACGAGAAATAGTAACGGCAAGCAGCCGATTTCTTATATAAGGAGAACGAAACCCCCGTATTGTACAGTATACAATATGAGCTGGAGAGATACGCTGCAATAGATACTCACGCTTGCCCCACCCTGCCTCATGCTGATGGCAATACACACCTTGTCTCTAGTAAGGTACTCAAGGACTGTGTCAAGAACAAGGGCTGGGTTGTTTTCGTGAGCTTCCACCATACGAGACAGGCCTTCATCAAAGCGGCCTCGATAGGGGTTGGTTGACTTTCTTCCAGCCACGTTTGCTGCTGTTGCATCTGAAGCTTTAGTAGACGAATGGTTAAAGATGATCACCTCCCTATTCAGAATGGATTTGCACACGCAAGCACACACACACACACACACACACACACACACACACACACCGAAGCAAGGCTCATGCTAATATGTAAGCTGTGATGACGATCGGTCTTATAATTTTGCTACTCCAGCACCATGGTCCCACCTCCTGGAGCATATCCCAAACAATCATACAACACACCTGTGTGCGGAGCTGATGAAGCCATCTCACTTCCGCCCCTCAGCCGAAGGAAGGAAAATCGTCGGTATCGATGCTCGAAGTCCTCCACAGGCTTCCGCAGCACCCCCCCCCCTGGTTCTCTCCAACCCCTACGACCTCGTCCAGACCGTAGGAAATCCTCTCCTTCCATAGACTCGACCCCGTCAAGAAGATGCAAGACGAAATGGAAAAGGAGGAGAGGCATAGCACCGCTGGAGCTCCCTCGTAAATTACCTGCATGGTTATTAAATAAGCCGTATCACATAATTTAAGCGAGGGGGGGAAAGGCACACTTCCTTAGGTTCCTCAAAATCAACCGTAATACCCCCCTGAAATACTAATTATGAAAAAATCGGACCCATGCACACGCGGGGAAAGGGGGTGGGAGCTCGAGTTTGCGGGATTCTTTCTTTCCGGAAGCAGGATTAACAAAGAGCGATCAAGGTAAATAGACAAAATATATACGATAAATGCGGTTATAAATATTAAGAATTGTACATCTCGGAACTCTGGAATATATTTTTTAAAAGCTACAGGTCTAGGAAAAATACCCCATACGGTCCCTTATAACTACCATTTATTTCTCCCAAACGTACTTTGGTTCAGGAACAAATGCGACAACATATTCAGGACAATCAACACCAGCAGGGAGAGTTTCCGAAACAATTCGATGTGTGTAGAAACGTAAGACTTATTTCTTAAGATTATCCCAAAATTAGAAAAATAAATAAAATAGATCTTCCTAGATCTAGATCTAAAATAAATTTGGAAAACTACCGGTAGATCTAGAAATAAGAAAGAGATAATCAAATAGATCTAGATCTACTATAAACTATGAATAGCGCTAAAAATGCTTAAAATGTTCGATGTTGTGACGGCGGAAAGATCCAAGCCGTTTATTATTATTAATATGTTAGATCTACGACGTAGATCTAATCAAAACCCGTCCCGATAATCTATCCTGGCCGTTTTTTCAGCGCGTCATCACTAAGAAACGCTCGCTCTTTGCTCCGCCGATTTTAAGATTTATAGAGATCTAGATCTACCCCAATCCGGCCCCATCCGGGTGCGATTCGTCCAGATTCAGGACTACGGGCCGCGCTTTCAGGTAATTTTTGCGTCCCCGCTATGTTGTCCGAGCATCAAGACTTTTAGAAACGAAATACTCGCACATCTCGATAGGAGGGGGCAAAGATGGGAGCTGAAACAAAAGCAGGAGAGATCGTCGCCTGGACCGGGCCTCGAATCGAAATGGCCACAGGCGCTAAGTCTTTCGGTACGCGTCGGAGTCAGAATCCGCCATTTTGGTACCACGGGCTGAAAAACGATCTGGGAAAGCCAGGAGAGAATGACGATGAGGAGGATTGGCGGCCTCCAGCCATTCTCGCGTTGCTTTGCTGTCCGTGCATTATTTGTGCAAACATCGTGGTATTGAACATAGAACAATAGTATCTTTGATTCATAGAAGCACGTAGTATCTTTGATTTACTATGCACTAACCTCGTCTCTCTTTTTATATGTGCCTATGGGCGATACACTATCTCAACTTCCTATTCTTCTCTCGGGGTTGAATATCCTGAAGAAAGCTGCAACGTTCGACTCGGGAAAGTACTTGGATAAAAAATTTAATTCCGACCGTAAACGGCTAGGAGTCCAGCGTCAAAAGCGCTTGCAAAATTTTCGCAAAGTTTTGGGTAAATCCGTGGAGGCCTTTGTAAAGGAAGGTAAGGCCACACGAATGTGTGAGGGAAAGTATGCAGCAGGCTACACCACGCACTTTGCTCCCGAGACTAGTAGAGAGGGTTACGCCATCTCATATGATGCCAGGTTTGTGCTCATCGGTAAGTTTTTGCTGATATTCGAGACGGAGAAGAAGATGCTATTTGACGTCGCTCAAATCCACACTGCCAGTATTATCAAATCTGCAAGCCAAAATTTTGAAGGCATGGGAACAATTGAGTATGTTCACATAAGTGTTGATTTTCGAAATGGCTTCAAATGGCCTGGTAGCAGTTACGGCACTATACGATATTGCCATAGTCAATGTGAGGAGGTGATGCCTGGATGGACTCTTAATGAAGATGTGAAAAGCATGGAAATGCACTTGTTCCTCAAAGACAACATGGAGATGAAGTCATTGGTGTCCGACCTTAAAAATCTGAAACAAGATCTTTCGCAACTTGGGCGATTCACAGTCGCCAACGTGATCAAGGAATATTCGTACAAGTCAGGATTGGAACCAATCAAGGAAAAAATTTCTCAGAAAATTGATGATGTCAGAAGCCGCGTAGCCTTTGGGATAAATGGTGGTTGCTCTCCGGGCTCGATAGAAAAAATGATTCAGCAATCGCGCGAAATGGTCAAAGCCACAGTAAACAAAAACTACACGGACGAATGCAGAAGAAAGGTTGTAATGGACATTATGGCAAACAAACGCTGGGAATTGCACGGAATTGGAGCATATCCAACGATCATGACAAAGGTGGTCAAATTTCTCGATGAATACAATCGCAATATCGGGTCTTCTATGCTGGAATTCCACATGCGATGGGACCTTCGGAAGGCACTGTTACAAGACCCGTTTGTGGTAGTTCTTGAACAGCTCCAGCGAGCACAACTTGGCATCGCACTCCTGTACAAAAATAACGTAAATTCTCGCAATCGAAAGACCATCGAGCTTAAGTCTTGGCATTCTCGATGTACTCCTATACCAAATCGTGACCGTGCTGCAGCACTGCTGAGGGAGATCAACTCATGCTGGAAGGCGGAAATCGCAGCGCATGAAAAGGAATGCGCTTCCCGACTAGATCAACAAGCTAGCAGGGCCAGCAGAAGCACTCCTGCCGCATCAAGGCGCACATATGGGGGGAGTCGATCGAATCCAACTCGGGTTGTTTCAAGGAACTCCGGCAGTCAGAATAGTGGCAGCAGCCAGGCAAAACCAACATGTCGGGCGTGGTACTGCAGAGCTCATGGCCCAAAAGGAAACACAAAGAAATGTGCAGGTTGCGGTAGTTCGTATGCATCAAATTCCCACCCCGCTATGATGTGCAAATCATGCGCGCGAACATCTTCTAGAAACTCTGGCAAATGTTGCTTTTGCAACTCTTCTGCTGGAATGGGAAATGGAGGGTCAGAAGCTTATCTCTGTAACGGCTGCGCCCGAAAAGGAGGGTGTTTCAAGTGTGGAAAGTGAGACGACATGTAGGGAGAATGTGCCTAATCTAGTGATGGTAGCTGGATGACATGCAAACACACAGTGGAGAGAGAGGGGGAAAATCACATTGTCGAGATGGTTCGAATTGTTTTGAAGGTTTCAGATTGTCAAATTGTGCACATGGAATTGTGACCTTTTTGCATTCATGCATGCTGCTAGCATGTGCGACATGATTTTCATGCGCCAATGCATCAAGTCAAGTTGTCACATGCATGCACATGCTGTGGCGTGAGACTAACCAGCCAACGATGGAGCGGAAATTGTTTCAAATCTTTTCAACACATCCGTCCATGATGTGCAGGATCACTGCAAAGGACATGTGTGTGTGTGTGTGTGTGTGTGTGTGTGTGTGTGTGCATCGCATCACATTGTTCTCGCGCACGCTGTTGCATGAACATGGCCCTGAAGGCTCCATTTGCATTGCATGACAGTCCAGCAGTGCGATGCACATCATGATGTGATGATGATCACCCGAAAACATCATGAAATTTGACACTTCCCCAAAACCACGCTGTGTTGCCAGACTCAGATGAGTGTGATTTGCATGAGCTAGTGAGCCAGTGAGTGTGAGCATGAGCGACAAGCACATGCTGCATGGCTGTGCGTGTGGTGAGATTCTTTCAAATGCATGAAACACCTGGGCAGAAGATGGACAAATGGACACTTGAGTTGACACACTGAGCGACACAGACACCCCAATGCCACACTTTTGAGAAACGTGTTTTGGCGTCCCAATCGTTTCTCCCACCGACTCGACGTTCCCCAATGCTTCGTGCCTTGAACACTTCAGTGTGCATTGAACGAAAACTTGTTGACCATTCTCATGTTCGAACCTCTGAGATGGTTGCACTCCTTGCAAGTTCAATGCACTTGTCAAAGAAACCACACGTTCCCGAAGACAGAGTTCACTCACCACATGCCAGCATGCACGTGACACACACATGACCTTGCAGTCGACCCCATTCGACATCAATGCAATCTCAATTCTCATGACTTGCAAGAAAATGAACAATGAACAATGAACAAAGCGTTGATCAAAAACCACATGCGCCAGAACCACATGGGAGACAGGCATCTGCACGCAGCAGAGCCTCAACAACACTCGTTGCAAGGACTTGTCAGCACCCTGTTGGTGAAGAGACACAAAAAATCAGCTGCAACCCATCAGAGGCAAGAAATGAGAACACAATGCACTGGGAGATACACCAAGACCAACAAATACCCACACTGGACATCTTGTTGATCGCTGCAGATCACTGTGGGTGAACTGTGAAGTATGATTAACAATAATACCGCAAAACATTTTAAAAAAAATTGGCTAAATCCATACACGATTAGAGACCTATTATATGTCAAAGCAGAAGTATGTGTTATCCATAGACTATATTATTACCGACAAAATTAGTAAGAATTTTTTCCAGAACCCACCAAGAAAAAGCGCTTGATGAAATCAGCCAAGTCGCATCCTATTTTCTTACTCGCGCGCTATCTTAAAGCTTGTTTCTTAAGAACGACACGACCAAAACGATGTCGCAGAACAAAATATTTCGATATTTTTTATAAAATTATGAGAATTTAGTAGAATTCAGCTCTTGTTTCGCTTACTGGCTCAATTCCCTCGGCTAAAAAACCATGGAGAAAGATAGATAATTCCGCTTGCCCCCCCCTGCCCTCATCCTGGCATTGGGAGCGTCCCGTTTATCCCAAACCCAAATATCATTGCGCTAAAAGAAACTGGGGATGGAAAGGAAAGCTCGACGCCGTGGGCCAAATTCCGAGACGAGCACAGCAAGTGCACCAGGGGGGGGAAGCAACGGTACACGAGAAAACCAAACAATGCACACGTTGATGAGAGCATGGTGATCTACGTCTAGCCATTCTGTCTTCGTTGGTTGTAGAATAAGCTGTTCTACTTTTCTCAGAGCTCCAAGGAAACCGCTTGGATGAGATAAATGAAACCGTGCAGCTCCAAATCGTCGATCGCACAGGATTCCGCTTCATCTTCAAGGTTCTCTCTTGCTCGCAAGCGGCCATACTTTCCGTTGCTGATCCCCTTCCATAGAATTCTCACTCCATTTACTCGGACGCTACACACACATCTCATGAAGCACAGGGCGAATTCTTAACCGCGCCCGCATCACCCCCTCCCCCTTCTTTCCTTCGTTTTCTACTTTGCCCACCACCTCAGGAGATTCTGGCAGAGATATTCGCCTACGATGTACGCGGCATATGCTATGACATACCTATACTATGCTATCAATATTGGTCAAGATCTCCTCCTAGTTTCGTCCTTGTAGGGGACTTACTACCTTGCGAGAGAAGTACGTTGTTGTTAGTCACCTGGCTCCCATCTCTCCCTCACACTTCCAGGTCCTTCCTGTCAATCCCTACCCAGCGATTATCCCAGAGATTGAAGCTATTGGAGTTCGGGTACCAAGTAACGAGAGAAAGAGATAACGTTAAGAAGGAGTCGTGGCGAAGAATATCGCATCGTCCACATCCAACGAGAGTTTATTACGCGGTTAGAGCAGCATCTGCATTTGCTAGCTTCCTCGATAATGTAATGCCGTTGGGTTAACGTATAGGCACACGGTTTTTAGCCCGCTGATGCCAGATCCGACCGCAGGTATATGCTGAGTTAAGTACCCACACTGGAATTGGAAGGGGTGGAGCACACAACAACGCAATGATCGATACGATGATTAGGAATGTTTTTTTCGATTCATTGAAATCCAAAACGAAGAGAAAACTAGAAAGGGCCGACATTTATCTTCTTGCGACAACCTTGCGAAACGTTACGCATATATATATATATATATATATATATACATAATATATATGTGTGTGTGTGTGTGTGTGTGTGCATATATTATATAAATACATCGCGCCCGCCGCGAGCGTGTCCTTCTTGCATGATATAGCAAGCGATCGATCTTTAAAATGCCAATTTTGACACCTCTCGAAGGGGCAAAGAACAGAACGAAAATTGGAGAGCGTGATAAGGTAATATATATATATATATTTCTAATCTGGACTATATATCGTAGACAGCCTCGCTGCTGATCCTTTACTATCCCCAGCCCCCCCCCCCCCCTCGCCCCCCCCCCCAAGCTTCCTCCCCGTTGGTACAAAAGTAAATACGAGCTGTCCTAACAACATTAGTTAGAAGGTTGATATGCAATCGTCGTCAAGCCTTTGATTTCTTGAGCTTTGGTGACGTTTTTAGGTTATGCACTGCAATGGCACTCTGAAAGTATGCTCCGCAAAGATGACTTCTGTCTGGGGACTGGAGATGATCGTAATACAATACCCCTCCCCCCCTCTCCTCACCCTGCGTCGTCTATCTATCGCCCACCTGCTCTCCTGTAATGCCTATCAGTGATAACAACATGCATACTACGAATACGTGGATTATGTTTGCGCGCGTTTGGATAAACCTCTATTGGTGATCTGTCGGTTTTTGCGTTGTAAGACCACGTAAGGCACGGTGTTCGGGTGAAGTACCGCTCATACTGCTTCCTCCATTCAATGTTCCTAAAGCGTCGATTTTGTGACTGAAAAACGTTGTGTATCAGGTGGGACTTACTGACCAACGATTCTTGGCTGCTTTGTCGCGCATTCTATCCCCGCTTTTCGAGTTTCAAAAGGTAACGAGCGGGAGTTGTTAGCGGGGGGGAGGGGGGGGGGGGGGGGATAGGACAAAGGGTTCCTTGTGATTTTCAATATATCAACGTTTAGGAAGAGTACTAAGAACCACGATCTTGAGCGTTTAATCTGATTAGGTTGTCGTGTCGCATGAAATCAAAATCCATGAGGTTACTTCGATGGTGGGACCTTCAGTATTTGCTGGTAGTATTAAGAGGGGCAATATATAGTTACCTCGTTGACTGCACACATACACAAAACACAAAACACACACACACACACATACACAAACACACACGCATATAT